>JAQIYK010000086.1:0-21720 GCA_034700465.1 Rotylenchus robustus
TAATGAGCCCAATAAACAACAATAGTCTGGTAGTGTGTTTGTGGTCCGCTCCTCACCTCATCTCCCTCCACCCCGATAGGTAATCTCCATCCACTCCGATGTCCTTTACTAATGTTCCAAATCCCTCTAAAATTGTGTAATTCATAGAATTCCGTCGGTGGTGGTGGTGCGCGATTCTCATCAATTTTTGGATATTTAAAGGGTACCCATCCCCTCCTCACCTCATATCATCTTCTCTTCTCACCATCCATCCAAACAAACAAACAAACAAAACTTCACTGTGCACCTCCAAAATGTCCGCCAAATGCGCCACTTTCATCGTTTTGTTCTTCGGCACTGTCATTCTGTTGGCTTCTACTGAAGCACTGCGTGCAAAACGTGCCGGAAGTCACGGAAGCAGTGAGCAGAGAGGCGGAGGAGGACATAATCACCCCGAAATGACCGCCGCAGAGAAGGCAGAGTTTATGTCGCTGCCAGAGTGCTCAACGCCAATGCCACCACCACCGGAAGCCGGAGTGACGCGTGCCAAACCCAATTGCCGTCCGCCACGTATTCCATTTTAAAATAATTTCAAATACATTAAAAAGTGTCAATTTTATTAAAAAATGAAAATTAACAAGCCAACTTCTTACATAGACCCGCCTCCCCATCATACCACACCGGCGGCATGAATGAGCAATGGAAACGGAAATTGTTCAAATGCCCAGAAAAGGATCGAATCGGATAAATGTGACCAAAGCGATGAAATGACGAAATTCATTCATATTCATCACCTAACTAATAAACTACAACATTAAACACCTTTTATGGGTTCAAATAAAGTGCATAAATCAAATAATCGACGATGGATTAATAGTGGCGATTTTTAAATATTTGACAATGTTTTATGCTCAAAAAGATGCAATTATATTGAGATCGATGGTAGTAGTAGATCATTCAACTAGAGCAAATTTACTGGTTCGTTAGGGATGAATCTCTGCTTTTTTTTCAGTTTTTTTAGTCTGTTCTCGGATCAGTCAGAAACGAATGGCGCAAAACGCTTGCCGGGCCGAAAGAACAATCGCCTAAAATTTGCATAATATTTTGAAAAAAATAATTTATTTATTTTGTTGTTGTTGAATTTTGAATTTGATTATTTAACACATGCCCTGTGGCAATGCTTCGCTTTCCGGGCCGGAATCCGGTCCGTCCCACTGCCATGCTTCGTTTGGCCGGTCGAAATCCAATTCGACCTTAAACATTTGAACTGTTTGTATTTGTTTATTCAGTTCATCTTCTGACCACTCGCCACACTGCGCTTGCCCATCTCCGACTCCTGGATTTGGTTGTGATTCAGCTGTTCCTGTTCGTCCTCCTCCATCATCTGATTTTCGCGGTTTGGCGGGCTCAGACTATTTAAAGAAAATAATTTATTTATTTTTAATCTTTTAAATGAAATTACTCGACACGAATGTGGCTGAGCATTTTGGGTTGTGCCTGGATACTGTATTGCTGCTCATCCTCATCCAATGCCATTGGATGTTGGTCGTCCATCAAAAGGAGTTCGTAGCGTTGATTGTGCGCGTCGTGGGCGAAGGCGCCGGCCATCGGACTGAAACGGCGCTTACCTTTAAAAATACGAAATAAAATTGAAAATCTAATTTTTTGAGTAGTTTAGTATTACCCGGACGGAAGGAAAGACGCCCCAGGGACATGGATCGCTTCATTGCCAGCAGCGCCTCATTGCTCTCATCGGCCGAAAAGTCACGCTAAATGCACAAAAATTTGTAAAATTTTTATATTTTTAAGCTTCAGATACCTCCAATGGTACGCTTCGCGCTGGACGAAAAATGTCGCGGCCATGTCCAGTTGCAATTGACTCCAACGATGTGCCTGAGGCAGGACCCGAAGTCAGCAGAAGGATCAGTTGTGCACTGAACGTTGTTGTAAGCAGGACAAAGCCTGCAATTGGGTGGCGGAGGAGGTTGCTGGGTACTGGTCGAACTTGTCCCGCCATTTCAGTCCGTTGTTGGGTTTGGTAAGCTGAAATGTGGCGAAATTGTATCAAGTTCTTTGGACTCAATCTTTGGCCATCCCTTTCCCAGGGCGAATACAAATAAATAATAAATATATAAATATATAAATAATATGGAATAATCAACACAATGGGATAACCAACCGGTAAAGAGGAGAAAAGGCACAAGAAAAGCAAAAAAAAGAACAAAGTGTGTGTGAGCGTGGGAATGAATCAGAAAATAAGGCAAAAAAGATGCGGAGATGGGGAAGAAGAAGAAGACCCTCCAAGAATCACTTTTTTATTCCTCATCTTAAAACGCCCCCGAAGAAGGGTTTTATATTTTATACATATATTCCAGAACTAAATAGAATCAGACGTTCACTTTTCATTTCATTGCCAAAATGGACCAAAACCAGCCAAATAATCAGTTTTTCGTGGCAAAATTCATGTCTTATTACAGATGACCAAAAAAGGAATATGGTAAAAAAACATTTAAAATGGGCACCATGTGACTTGCAACATTGTGAGAATTATCCAAATATGGGAAAGAATGAAGAATAAGCACTTACAAGCACAGTTTCAGATCAAAAGTTGATGCGCCAAAAAGGACTAATGTAAGGTTTAAGTATTAACACGTTGGTCCTTAAGTTATGAGTAAACAGTCCGTCCAAATAGGTAGGTACTGTTCAAGAAGGGAACGGACAGCAGGGTGAAGCAGTACAAGCAAAAGGGCAGAGACTATTTATTAAGTGCCAAAGGTAAAATGTGCCGAGAATGAATGAATGAATGAATGGGGTGGCATGCAATGGGGATTGGCCAACCAAATGATTGGCCAACACCTTTCTTTTCCATTCTTTTTCCCCCCTCAAACCGCTACTGCCATCCAAATCCAATCCAAAACCCTCGGGGACCAATTTGTAGCCCACTTCCGACCTCCCATAATGCCAAACAAACCCAATGCCGCCCCCGTGAAATGGCCATTGCGTGATCCGAAAAAATAAAAAGATAAAACAATAAATTGCGGAGGGAATTGGATGGAATTGAGTGTGATGAGGTAGTAGGGGGGGAATGGTATGGTGAAAGGGCACATGACGAAAGAGTGCGCACTCGAACAGCAAACTTTGGATATTTAGGACTTTTTAAAGACCATTCGATTAATTGATGAAAATGTATATTCAGACGATAAATAAATTAGGAAATAATTAGCAAGTATTGATCAACAATAATGGTCTTAGGAGACTTTAGGGCTCAATTTCAAAAAAGATGATGTTAACCTTATTAGCATGTCTTAAACAATAAATTACTGAATTTACTTAATATTCTTATGATTTTTTAATTCACTTTATTGATCAGATGATTTTTTAATTCACTGATTTATAATTTTTAAATTTTTAGCTCGATGAAAATTTGGTAAGATCGATAAAAATTTGAAGAAATGTACAAATAAAAAAGTATCCATAAATATTGATACTTTTTTACTCCTAAGACATTTAATATCAAAAAAGAAGTTTCAATAAAAAATTGAATAAAAAAAAGAAATTTCACAATTTTTTTTGTTACTGACGGATTTTCTACTGACGGATTTGCTAAACACCAAATAATTTTTGGTACAAAAAAAACAACTTGAAAAATAATTATTTGAGATTGAGACCCAACACCCAATTCAATTCAAAAATTGATGAAATTTCTTGAAGAAAACACGAATGAACATGTCTTTGCATTCACTAGCCCTTTATTGATCAGTGATCAGCTATGTTACTTCGAACATTCATTCATCTTGAAAAAATCCACTAATTAATTAATTAATGTGCACAAAAAAGAAGCAACTAGATAAATCAGAATGGATAAAGTGCTGATACAACAAAAAATTTTTTTTGTAAAAATATATGTTTTAAGAACAACAAAAAATCGACTCCTAAATGCGAATATTTGGTGAGCCGTGTCCAAACTGGTCGATATGGTGCATTAGTTGATCATCATTGGAATAGGTACGTACTGCTCGCATTGCATAATCATAAAATCGGCGGAACTGGTGCTGGTGCGATTCTTTAGTTGAATATCAGACAAAATCCAAAGCTATATGTTTTATATATACCACATGTTTTAATGGTCTCTGTGCCAATGATTGTTTCTCGGTCGATTGTGCCATTGAGCCTTTGAAACGGAGTTGACAAGTGAAGCAAAAATTTAATCTTTTGATGAACTAGGTCAGACGAAGCTGATCAGTCAGTAATGATCAGTGATCGCCAAAGACAATAAGGAATTGCAATTTCTGATGGAATTATTCCAGAAAGATGCCAATATTTAGATGACGACGATGATACATACGCCTTTTAGTAATTAATCATTTTTTCAAAAAAATTCCAAAAAATCACTCCAAAATTAAGTGTAACTTTGACTATTGCGCACCCATTCCATTAGGACAATGCTAATATCCTGCCTGTTGTTGTTGCCATTGGTAACCAGCGGAGGGATTGACTTGCTTTTAAGGGATGAAAAGGGGACGACGACGGCGGATGAGACGAAGAAGACACACGACAAATATTTGACACTAATCGAGAAGCCATCTACCACCACCACCGAACATCCAGTATCTATGGCGCAATCCCATGGTTTTGCCGTATTTATTCTAAAATTTGAAATATTTTCAGTTTCAAAAACATAATCAACCAGGCACCAATTACCGATTGTAATTGTTATTTCCGTTTTTCGCCCAATAAAATGTCTTTTGATGGGTTCGTCGGCTCCGATGTGCATCGACCTTCCACCATTTCGGAAGCTCTTCGGCACGCTTTGACCAACCGTCGCCTGTTGGCCATGTACGGACTGACCTTCGCGCTGGCAGTGGCCATTCCGTTCGCAGTCACTTGGGTGGTCCGAAAGTGGCAAAAGCGGACGGAAAGCCAAAAACAAAAGGGGAAACAGAACAACGAGTTGGAGGAAGGTCAGCAGAACAGTCGGACTAATAACGGAGTGGCGCAACTCCCTCCCTCCCCCAAATATATCCTTAAAAATACATCTCCGCTTAATAAATTTTCCATGCCAAGTTTCCGTAAACTATAGGTCGGCCAAAATCAGGGCTCAATCTGTTTGACACTTAAAATTTTTGGGGTTTCAAACAGAAAAAAGCTATTGACTGATTTTTATTGACTGATTTTTTTTTAAAAAAGCTATTGACTGATTTTTAAATTTTAACTACCAAAGACTTATATTGGTTTCCCCCCCCCCCCAAAAAATCGTATTTTTTAATTCATTTATATTTCGAAAAAAATCCGTTCAATTATATTTTAGACAAGTTAGTCAGTCTATTTTTATGTTATACATGAGTTATAATGGAATGAAATAAAGAAAATAATTTATTATTTTTATATTATTTTTTTATCCGTAGATGCCAAGCAATCCATGGGAACATTCAACAAGTCCATTCTGAACACCCTGCAACATTTTGAGATTGGGCGTGAAAGGTGTGCCCATCATAAGGTTGACAAAAAGGGCTAATTTTGGAGAAATTGTTTAAAAAAATTATTAGAAAAGTGATACAAAGGAACAATCGCCGTTTGTGTCGAAAGATCAGATTGTATTGAATGAAGGTGAAGAGGAAGGAGAGGACGAGGAAGAAGAAAAGGAGAGAGATGCAGAGTTTGGAGGAGAAAAAGAAAAAAAGGAAAATGGAGAGAAAAAGCCATTGTTGGAACAGCAGAAAAAGAAGGTTGGACTGATTGTGAGGGAAGGGGAAGAGATTTAAATTTAAAATTGAATTTAAAATAAATTAAAATTTAAAAGAAAAAGTCGCGCAAGAAGTTCAAAGATCAGGATCCTGAAACAATTGAGGGATTGCGAAAACTGACGGAGAAAGGACTTCATGGGAAAGTTGGTGACCAATGATAATAATATCATATAATATGTATTCTTAAATTATTTTAATTTTATTATTTTATGGGTTGATTATTATTTTTCAATTAACTTTTAACAATCAGTTGGCAACTGCACAACTTCGCGCAAAAACGCAATTGTTTGAAGAGCGAATGAGTGCGGAGGAGCGTGAAAAGGTATTTTCTGGAGGGAATAAAGGCACAAAATTAAAAAAGGCAAATTAGGAGTCCAAAGCACGGCAGGACCAGCTGGAGGCAATCTTCCACATGATGGAGACCCAGAAGGAGAAGTTCGGCATCAACGACAAGGAGGAACTGGTGGAGCAGATGAAGATGTACAATGTCTGACCAATAACAAAGATCAGTGATCAAAGATCAATTTGGTCTAAAACTAAACAACAAATGCAATAAGTTGAATTCATTTTATACCGTATGCACATGCACAGCGGGAAAATAAAGTTACAGGACAACAAATTTAGTTTCCATTTTAGAGCGAAATTTTGTAAAGTATCAAACTTGGCCTCGGGAAGGAGAAATTTTGAATTATTTAAAATTGTGATATGATATTTTGATAAGAAGGTTTACAGTTATATTTTGCACCGACATATAAATAAATGAGACATAGTAATTGAGATAGATCATTTTATATAGGAATGTGTTGAAAGTTGAATGTTTAAAATATTTAAATTTGGTTGATATCAACAGATTAAATGTTTTCGACAAATAATTTTAATTTTGGGTTTTTACAAATAATTTTTTTATATATTTTTTGGCATTTTAGTTGAATATACCATCTTCTTCCCCAATAGGCAAATGTCTTAGAACACACAAGGAGGCCGAAGACCAGGATTTGCTTGGAGCAATTTTAGGCCGGCAATGTATCGTTGGCATTTGTCCTCCAAACAGTCGGTCGACTTCGGTTCCAAATCCACAATTCGGACCTAAACAATGCAAATATTGTGCACCGAAAAATTGAAAATTCGAACGGAATAAACGAATTCCAAAGGTTGTCCATTGAGTCCAGTGACTCGTACTCGGCCATTCCCTCCGAGAACATTCTCAGCTTTATTATTGTTGTTATTAATGTTGTTGTCCATTTCACGCACCATTTGGAGGTTCAACTAAAGTGTTCATTTTATTTGGGATCGTTTGATTATTTGATTTGCCACATTTTTAATTTTATTTTTAAAATTTATTAATTTTACATGCCATGATAGAACAGTGCGAGAAGGTGATACTGAGCAGGTATCGCTGCAGAAGGGACCGGACGTCCTTCTTTTCCAGGAAGTTCAGTCTCGCCAGACTTCGGCTCAACCAATGCGATTTCTTTTGGAGTTGACGCTGCAAATTTAAAATGGCAAATAAACTTTGTTGAAAAGGCCATTTATTGCCTGAACATTGGCCCCCAACTTTTTGTAGCATTCGTTGGCTTTGCACAATCCGATAGGGTCAATTCGCTGCGCTTCCAACAAATTGGCCAGCACACTGCCATGCTTGAGGCCAATCTGATCAGGAGACTGATCATCATTTGCCGTATTGTTCAAAACGCAACAGACCTAAAAGTAAAATAATTTAATTTTAAATTTGCATATGCAAAAGATTTTAAAACCGCAGAAAAGAATGTGCCGAGGTCAGCTTTAGGGTTTTCCGGAAACAGAGTGTTGGCCAGCTGGTCCTGGTCCAGCATGCACTTCTCGTCGTGAACAATGTTTCCATTGACAAAAATGCGCAATTTTCGCTGGGGACAGCGGATCAGAGTGCGGAGTGCGGAGCACATCCGAGTCCGATCACCGCTGTAAAGCGCAAGAGGACACACTTCACTGGCAACGTAAGAAGTTCTGGCCGATTTTTCGACCTGAAAAATAAAAGCAGAGAGTTTTGCAAAAGAGGTTAGAAATAGCTGGTTTGAAATAAAAAATATAAGAATTGAAATTGTGGACATGGTATAGGTATATAATATTAATCGTAAAAATGACCTCGAAAATGCATTTACGACAATATGGGATACATAACCCCGGAGGGTGTGCCCTGATGAAGCCTAGCATGGGTTTGAGCTCCAAAGTTATTGTTGGACCACAGTAAGACGAAGAGGAAGACAGAGACAATGATGATATTGGGTACGGTAACGCAGTGGCATCCAGCATTTCCAAGGCACAAACAAAAGGTACGGTATTCTGATTACTGTCACTTTGGTAGAAAAGAGACGATTTCTGGGAATATTTAAACTCATCAGACAATTCTTCGAATGTTCCAACAACAGAATTTCGGGGAAGCGAAGGAAGCTGAAAAATGAGAAAATGGGAAATTCAAAATTAAATTTGAATTTTATTTAGTTTGAACACCTTGGCCAAATGGTGAAGATCGCGAGCATCAATTTGGACCATTTTGGTCCTGATCAGAAAATGGTTGTCAATGAATGGCAAAACAAGATGCTCATGGTAGAAATGGTTCAGAAGAGTTCTAAACAATTAGAAAATTGCAAATTATGGAAATGAATATAAAAGAGGTGAGAGACTTCGGTTTAGTGTCGATGTGCCCCGACTTCGACTTCATCAAACGCCATACAATTCTGTCAAATTGGTGAAATACAAAAATAAAGCAATTGGGACAAAAATTGTGAACAATTTAATAAATGGTCAAAGTGGCAACAAAATACAAATTAAAAAATATTAAAAAAAATAAAACTTTGTGCCGTCGATTAATCGGATGGCGCCAATCAGCAAATTGTTAGATCCCTCTCCCCTGGAAATGTACAATATTATTAGAAAAATAATAATTAATAATTAATTTATTAATTATTTGCCTGAAACAAAAGGCTCGGAAATTGTTGGGGTCCACAATTGGAGTAGACATAAAGGGATTAGTAATAATAAATAACTAATAAGTGACAAGAATGAATGTTCAGCAGTGTTATATCCTCCAACAACCACAACACATGGCGTCGTTTTGCTTTTATGGCTTTCGAAAAATAAAAAAAATAAAAAATAAATAGTCAATGACTCATTCATTCATTCATTCAGTCAATTCATTTTCATCGAACAACCACCAAATTTGTGATCATTTTAAAAATGGGGGGGGGGGAATGAATGAAAAGTCCGATAAAATACACAAAATTCCCTTTTTAGCTGCTGAATGGGCCATAAAAATGAGATAATTAATTCAAAGGACACAAAGTATGAGTTGAAGTTATATTGGCCAAAAGGGGTTTTTGTTTCTTTTCATTTTTTCTTCCTTTTTGCTATGAATCGCTGTTTTAAAAATGGAATAGTAAATTGACATCATTTTATTAGTAATGCATGTGCAGTGATAAGTTAGGTACCTCCTATATTTATTACTCATCATCACATCATTTGTAATTTTGACATATAATAAATGATATAATATTTAAGAATATGGCAAAAAATTATAATACAATATAATTATAAATGATATATTTAATAAAATTAAATAAAAGTGCAATTTTGCAGGAATTGAATGGACTACAAAAGGCACGGCAAATCAATTGGTCTAATATCTAATACATTTTGCGGACCAACTTAATTAGTAATTTAATTACCCGACACACATTTCCAGCTGTCTTTCAGCATATCAAATGGTTAAAAATATTTGTAAATAAAATTAACGCGAAAATAATTCCCTAAAATTGTTGCAAAAATATCAAAATATTGATCTTTTATTTTTTTCACGCTAATTTGGCAAATGACAAACCTTTTTTCCCAATCGGACGCAATATATTATAATAGTAATAAGTAATAACCATTATAGAACAATACTGCGAATAATAAAATTAATTGAAATAAATAATATAAGCTTTGTCACATTTCAAAAATTAAAACACTACTTAAGCTTTTTCCAAAAAGCATTCTGTTGTCTCTATTTTCATTTTATCAAATTTTTTTCAACAGTGTTATATTCTCAACAGTGTTATATTCATAATATAATAATTAATAACATAAGTAAGTATCAATACACAAGACTATTTTTGGACAAAATCAAAACTGATTAAAAACTAAAATATTAAATTTGGCATTTCGTATTATTTGTGTTATTTGTATCTTGATCTCCCCTCCTATTGTCTGCATCACTAGACAATCTAAAATTTGTGAACAAAACATAACCATTTTTTTAGAAATGGATGGGGGTGGGTCCAAATTTAGCATTCTCCAAAAAAAGGATAGATTGCATGATGGATAATAAATAGTCTGGATTATTGGTTTGGAGTAACAATCGGACAATCGATTATGATTGGGTAGGGTGATTGAGGGGGTGGATGGGGGGAGTACAGCTAAATGGGGAGGGGGGGGGGAGAATAAAAATGGAACCTATTTTCAGCCAAACATAAATTCCAATGCCATCTCCAAAATCCAACTCACTCATTGGCAACACTTGCATTTTCCATTATTCCCTCCCCAATTCTATCCTTCCCTTTTTTCTTTCTTTTTTAGTTATTTTTTACCTATTTTACTTTCCTTTTTTGGCATTCACTACCAACCACCATTATATTGAATATAGGTATTACATTTTATAGGTAATATAACCTGTCTATTATTACAAATATATTATTTTTTACTATTATTAGTTTTATTATTTGGCTGATAAAATGCGCTGTGTTTACGGGTATCCGCCGATGATATTCATCGCATCGCTTTCATTGTTTTTGTTCCATTTAAAGAATACAACCCGAGCATCAATCCCAATTGCCGGTAATTGATTATTCAATAATAAATATTCAATAATAAATTAATCTTTTTGAATAACATTAATTAATTAATGCCAAAAAACAGTTAAAACAGAGAAAAATGGAGGCATCGACAAATTATACGCAAAATATTTGCTTAGCGATGAGGAGGAATTGACAATTGAAGAACGGCATAAGTTGAGAAGGCAGATCCTCGTGCAGTACTTCGATCCAATCGTCGCAAAAAGTTTGAAACGAATTTCGGCGATTATATTTGAAAATGAAATGAAAAACGTAAAAACGGAGGGAGAAGGCAACAGTAAAAAGAGAGAAAAAGAAAAAGAGGAAAGCGAGGGAGTGAAAAGAAACTCGGAGAAAAGTGAAAAAGGTGAAAAAAGAACAACGCCAAACAAGAAAAGTTTGGAGTTTGTCGACAAATTGGTGAAGCGGTATGGTGAATTGAAGGCGAACGTCATGGAGAGCGGAAGTGAAGGGGACTTTTGCTATTTTTGGACATACTGTATTTATTATATCCAACACATTGAGAGGATGTGCGCAAACGAATGTGGCAGAAATTTGGAATATTTGAAGAAAACGACTGGCCAAAGTTTGACAGCATGCCAGCAATTGGTCAAGTTCAGGACGGACGGAAGCAAGCCCATGGATCGGGGATGGCTGTTCAACTTCGAATTGCAACAGGCACATGCACACTACATGGTACTGAACACGGTGTTGAACAACAGTGCAGTGGAAAAGAGCAAGAAGCAATTGTCCCAATTGTTCGACGAACAAATGGGCAGAACGGAAAACGAACTCACTTATCAACTGCGAATGATCGCACTGAACGACAAAGACCCCCGGGAAAGGCTGAAGATGGTGCCGGACAGAGTGGCCGAACTGCTGAATGGGCGGCACGCCAACGACGCCTTCAAGGAGTTTGTCCACGAAAATATTGCACTGACATCGGGCGTTGGTTAGTAATTGTTTTTAGATTAAATTAAAAAAGAGTCAAAATCTCGATGTTTTCTTTCAGTAAATTGCAGTAATCTAGAATCTCGAGCCAGGAATCTGGTTTTAATGCATTGATTTATCCACTAACCCAGATTTGGTTGACTGGATCCGACATTTCTACACCAAAATATTTGTCGCGCCAACCGAGCTGAACGGGAGAAAGATTGTGTTGGCGATCGAACTGTTTGCCTACATCGTTTGGGTGGATGAATCGCACCGACTGCACCATCGCCAGCAAAATGATTGGCCCAAATTGAGACAAAAATTAGCAGAATTTGTGGATTTTATTGAAGAAGCACCGGACGATGAATTTGCCATTGAAAGACTCCAAAATACGGCCATTGAGTTCCAACTTTTGTTGCATCGATTGATGAGGGAATTGGCAATGTATTGGGAAGGAGGACAGCAGAACGGAATGGTAGTGCATTGGACGGCGAACGAACTGCTGAACAAGTCCTACAAAAAGGGGGCACAAAGCGAGCAGGTAAACATCGGAATGCTGGTGGAGATGAGACCCGAACTGGAGAGGATGCACTTCGAATTTTTGTGGACAATTATCAGTGGAAGGGAGCAGTTCAGACAAACACTGCAAGGTCAGCATAGTGTAATATGGGTTTAGGATTCATGTACAATCCCCTCCCCAATCCGACCCTGACTAATTTGATTTTGTGAGCTTGAAGCCGAAAATGTTATAATTCATATTCTCCAAAAATATGAAACATTAAAGTTTATATTAAAGACATTTATTTTCGACAATATTTTTAGTTTTTACATCGTTCATTTTTACCAATTTCAACCAATTTAAGTCATTTTGGCCGAGTCCACATTTTTTCTATATTAATTTTTAAAATATATTTAACATTTTTGCACTTTGTCAGCTTTGAATGGAGTTGAGTTGGTCCAACGAATGCTCCTTCTCGGGGAGAGTGAAAGGGTAAACATCGGACTGTTGATCGAAAAGTGTCGCTCCATCGAAGGTTATCCACACTGGTTCCGCACATCATACATGAACTCGGACGTAGACCGATGCCCGGTACAAGTTGCAATATTCAAGGAAAATTATCTCGGTATGCACTGGGCTAGATTTCATGAGATAAACCCCATAGAATTGAATTTTTCGGGGAAATGGCAAAAATAACGGAATTTCATAAAAATGATACAAGTCGTGATGTCAATGATTATAAACACTAAAGCTCGTGATTTGAAACTACAAATTCCGTTAAATTAAAATCACAAAATTATGTGATTTTAAACAAAAATTCCGTAGTTTTTAAAACAATCAAGTTCGTGATCAATTTTTAAAGTTATTTAAATTTTAGTTTAAATTTTATTTTATTTTCTCCTATTTTCTCTTATACACTTCGGATTACATTCTCTACTTAAGACAACGATGCCTTCCAGCTGGTCGAAGCCTATGAAGAGTTGTTGTCGTCGGAAGATGTGCCTTCGACACCGTACGGCTCGTCCGCCGACGAAAGTGTGTCCGCCGAGTTCTACGACTCGGACCTGAACATCACCGCTGCCATTTGGCTGCTCAATTGTCTGATCGACGAACTCTTTCTCTATGCCAATGTGATGTTCGGCTATGTAAGGGACTTGCAGAAGCTTGCGATGGTTCTGAAACTGTGGGGACAGTGGGCCGACCTTTTGGACGGGCAAAAAACGAATTGGGAAAGGGAGGAAAAGAAGGAGAAACTGTGTTGGACATTCTATTTTGCAATGAAAATGATCAACAAACTTTGGGCGGAGATGAACGACATTCAAAGGGAAAACTTTACCTTGATGTTGCACAACCACCGATGGACCGAAATTGTATGCAAAAATTGGACTTTTTCATTAAATTCGAAAAATTCAGCCGGCCATTTGGAACTATTTGCCGAGAACGACAAATGATCAACAACAACAATCAGATTTGAAGATTCCCCAATGCGATGAGTCGGTGTCGAAAGAACTGACGGAAATGCTGAGCGAGTCACCCAATCTGGAGTTGATCCACAGTATGACAATTTACCGGTTGCTAAAGCGCGTCGAGTATTTCCGACACTTTTTCTGCCACGAAGTTACCGATATTATCGAGATCAAGGACAGAATGTTAGCCTTGATAGTATCGCTTACAGAAGTTGACTGGCTGGAACGGATGTTCCCGGAGATTTTGAAAATTGGTCAGTGATATGAAACGAACAATACACTTTATTTTGTTCAGAAGAGATCAGCTACTCACTTCGAATCTTTCTATACAGCAATATATTATCGCAGCAAAGTTGGACTGACGAAGTAAGGGGTACGGAAGCACGCATTGTGGTGTCCCTATTGCTGAAAGAAGCTTTTGAGAAAGTTGCCCAAAATGTGGCCTCGAGAACCCACACTTTTGAACTTCAACAATTGTTTAACGAATTGAAGAAGGAGGTGTACAAGAACGTGGGCACTTTCAGAAGCGTGTGTTTTATGTTGTACATGGTCAAGGCAGTCAATGGTGGGATAAATCCGATTTTGATGATAAGCGAAGATAAGCTGGACGAATGCCGAGATTCGAGGGGAAGGTTGGAGGAGTTCAAAGAACAGTGGGCATTGGTCCAGCAAAGACATCTGGACTTCCTGAACGGCAGGTACCAATTCGGTGTCCCCATGCTTCTCACGACAAACCATCGTCAGCCGGGCGTAAAAACACGCCTAAGGAAATTGCTGGGCGAAGAGTGTTTTGGCATAATTTGGGAAGAGCACGCTGACGAACTCAGGGACCCCAAAGGTATGCAAGCCCGGTTTAACGCTGATCAGATTATTAGATAAGTGGGCAAAGATCGGGTAAAGAGTTTGGATTTATTTAGCGTTTCAATTTAGTGTTCTACAATCAGTTGCAGTTGGCTCAACACTATCTGATTGCGTTGGTCCGTACGGACAACAATTTGGAATTTGCGACCCACAAATTGGCTGCCGATCTGACTGTGTTCGTCCGATGGTTTGACAATGAGCGCAAAGTGCCAACATTGGAAAAAATTTGGCGCGAAAAGCGCATAAACAAATTCGAATGGGCATATGACCGGCTGTATGACGTCAATTTGGAGACCGAATTGTTTGATGCTCTTTATCATTTTGAGAATTTGTTCGATGGGTTACGCAACTTATTAATTTTACAGAGAAATGTTGAAAATGGAAAAAAGGGGAAAAAGTTGAGGGAAGAGTGGGAGGCAGTGGAGCAAAAAGTGGAAAAAGGGAGTCGGAGCCAATTGCAGGGCAAAATGCCAAGATGGATAATGGAATTGCACGGAAAGGCACTAGGCAAGTTGTTGATGATCAACAATGGGGATGGAGATGAACAACGCGAGAGGGATCAGTCCAAGGAACAAATGCCGATGGAAACATTCGGGAATCCATTGAAGAAAGGTGGGAGCAATTTGGGGATTTTGGGCATATTTAAAGTGATTATTTGTAGGGTTGGAATCATCGGTGTGGGGAAGGCGGCGTCTTCTGCACTTTTTGGTAGTGGAGGACATTAAAAAAGTGTTCAGGGCTTTAGGTATCAGATTTGTTGAGGAAGAGTTTGGGGAGGAATATCATGAGGAGATGAAAAGCGAAAGTGAAATAGATAGCGAAAATGAGAAAAGATCGGAAGATGAAGGAGAAGCAGAGAAAAAGACAAAAACAAAGAGAGGGGAAAGAAAAAAGAAAGGCAAAAAGGGAGAAAAAGGGAGAGAGATAGTGGAAGTGGAACAGAGAGAGAACAAAACAGCAAACCAAATGGCAAACAAAACAACAAACAAAATGGAAAACAAAACAACAAACAAAGAAACGAACAATATGGCAAACAAAACACCGAACAAAACAACAAACAAAACAAAAACAACAATCAGTGATGTGGAACAAAACAAAGAAAGATGGGCCTGGAAGAAGAACAAACAAAACAAACAGTCGGGAAAAATGAAGAAAAATGAGGACGAAATTGGAACAGCAGCAGGACAAGATAGTGAGCAAGATCAACACAATGAAAACAATGTGAAAACAATGGCAGAACAACAACAGCAACAAAATGTAGCAGCACACGGATCAATAGAACCCATTGAGTACAATCTCATTCGAGGTATAGTCCGCATTGGTTGAAAATAACCCACAGAATATATATAAAACACAAAACCCAAAAAATGTTTTTTTTAATTTTAATTTTCAGACATAAAGGAAGACAGTTTTCTTGTGAGCAAATATCGGGAATTTATATTAAATCCCACCAACAATAACAATAGCTTCCTGCTGATGAATTTGGGTGCGTATGCAAATGAAATTTGGCATAGGATCGAAGCAGCCGAACAGTTTTATTCCACGGGCCAACTTGACATCCACTGTGAACATTCGATGAAAGAATTCGCAGAACATTGGAGGAGAATTGAAGGCAAAAAATTGGGGAACAGTCCGAACAAATTGATCAAATTGAGGGAGGAACTGAACGAACTGTTGAAGGAGATCACGGAGTGCATGAACGGGAGAATCTGGACTGGGATGAATAAAATGGAAAAAGACGAAGGCAAAGGAACAATGTGGTTGCACGAATATAGTGATGGTGATTATGGTTACGGTAGTGAGGTGGTAGGAGACGTAGTCGCGGAACAACTTCACCGCAACAAATTGGCAACAGCAATTTTGGGGGACAATGCGCTGGAAATGGCATGGGCTGGACTGACCAAAGCTGGACAAGTTCAGGTGATCAACTCATTGATTGTTGGGGGCGAAGGAGGACAAAAGCAAAATCGAAAGGGCAAGGACAAGAAGCGCAGGGAGTTCAAACAGTATTTGGAGCAGTGGAGGAAGGTGCTGGAACAGAAGGAGCTTGGTATGGACTTATTAGACGGAGTGTACAATATAAGTTATAATATTCGTAATCTGACCAATTATAAAACGCAAATAAAATGATTATGTCCAACCATTATTTTGAAAATTACGAAAAATCCATATTTAAAATAAAAAACATTATATTATTACGGTCTAGTTAATGAAAGGAGAAAAAAAACTCAAATTTTAGACGAAAGTTTATACAAAAAGTTCGTCGAGCATAATTACTTGGATCAAAGAACTCATCAAACAGCAGTTTGGAGGAGTCACATTGGCCATATGCAACAAATTCATTTCCAAGGCGAATCAAGCTTGTCTTCATCGGTCGAAATTGATGAGATTACGGTATGTAATTTGGCTTTCATTTTTGATTTTAAATTAAATTTTAGGAAATTTTGAAGGAATTTGGTTACGTCGAAAGCAGTGCAAAAGAAAGGGAAATTAACTTGCATCTCCGAGCTTTGCGCGACATTGTGGACAAATGGGTAAATGGCAAAATAATGATAAAATAGGTATATACAAATTTAAATGATAATTTTAAGTCAAAGAAGGCAAAATTGGTGGTCACCGGGTCAGTGATGTTGAGAACGTACACGGAGGGATCCGACATCGACACATTGTGCATTGTTCCCGAAAAGATCAGTCCCGACTTATTCTTCGGAATCCACAAATGCAATCCCAGCGAAACGCCACACCAATGCGACATCAACGCTTTGTTCTGTCGACTTTGTCAGGTAATTGAGTGAGTACAGTAACCCTACAGTACAATAACCCTTTATTTTGTTGATTTCGCATCAACAAAAGGTTGTACTTTTTATTATGAGTTTATGAGTATGGTGTGAGTGTGTAATGTGTTTGAATATACTAATTTTAAACTTTTAAAATGCACAAAAACTGATGATTACTAACAAAGACAATATTCGCAAGACAATATTTATAATAAATTGTCCAAAAAGTTCCACTAAAACATTTTCAGTACTATGAGATTCATTCGCTGCAAAGAGTGCACACAGCGTGGGTGCCGTCGATCAGACTGACGCTGAAGTCGGGACTGGAGTTCGAGATTGTGTTCGTTTCAATTCCGGGGGAAAAGATACAAATTGACGGCAATAACGACATTGGACAAGTCGAAGAACTGATCCAAAAGGTGGCGGATCAGATCAAAAGGCACAAACCGACAGAAAATGACAACCAAAACGAACAATTCCAAACAACAAAGGCCACTTTGCGGTCATTAGCTGGTATCCGTACCTTTAAACTGTTTATTATATTGCTAAAATATTTTAACTTTATAATTCCATTATCATTCCTTTCCAGGCTATTATTCAAACTTGAAATTGCTCAAAATTGTCCCTAACAGTGAGAATTTTCGCAAAATGGTACTGACACTGAAGTTTTGGGCAAGAAGTACAAAAAGTTCACTTCCGTCTCCTAAAAATGTTTTTTGCTTCTCAGGCAACCACATCTACAACAACATGTTGGGCTATCTGAATGGCACCTCCTTGAGCATGTTGGCTGCAAAAGTCATGTTACTGTACCCGGATGCAACGGTGCCTTTTCTGTTGGAACGTTTCTTCTTTACTTACACTAATTGGTTAGCATTCCAAAAATAATGTCTTTAAAACAGAATAGAACAGGAATAAAAAAGATTAAACAGAACAGTTTATCGAACATTTTTCTGTTCTGTACATTTTTCTGTTTCTTCCTGTTCTAAAACCAAAGAACAGAACAGAAACAAAACTGGAACAGAACATACCTATTAAGGTGGAACAGGAAAACGCTGTTGTTTATTTTGTATTTTTTGGTTTTGAATTACAAAATAATTCACAGGGAATGGCCGCTGCCAGTCCAACTCGAACAAATGCCAATGAATTTGCTCAATTGGAGTCCCGCGAAGGAGTTGCAGTGGAAGACGGAGCTGGGCAAGGGATCAGCGGAACAGGCGAGACTGACAATGCCGGTGATCACGCCGGGATACCCGCAACAGAGCAGCACACCCAACATCAACCGACACGGCGCCAAAATCATTCGGAAGGCAATACAACAAAGTTGGTTCGAAAAATATTTTGGTTAAACGTCTAATCCATTTTAACTAATTAGCTGTATTTTAAAAATTGATTTTTTGATCCCTAGGCAGACATTCAAGCTTGCATTTTCTGAAATTTTAAATTTTTAACGTTAATTATAAAATTTTATTTTTATTTTTTAGCTTTAAAAATATTGCATTCATCATCACATTCGAGCAAAGAAAAATGGACAAATGTGTTTCAGCAAAGAATTTTCACAGATATGGTACTTTTTGTGTTATAATTTACTTTTGTAAAAAATTAAAATTTTTAATTTATTTGGGATGTGTTCGAAAAGAAACTTTTTTAAATTATCTTTTATTGTTATTGTAAAATGATAGGGTATTTGCCAAAAAAATAATGGCATGTCTATAACTATAAAACTGTTTCAGTACGCCCATTTTTTCGTCGTTATTTGTGCGGCTGCGAACGCGGAACTCAGCGACGAGTTTTGCACTTATGTGGGTACTCTGATGCGTTCACTGGTGCTGGCGAGCGAAGAATGTGCGCGGTCTGAAGTAAATTTTTGCCATGTCCAAACTGTCGAACAGTGCCCGGAAAACATTTTGGAGAAGTATAGGCAAAGGTCAGTGATATCATAAAACAATTATAAATTAATTACCTATGCTCCGGTATTTTATTTTTTATAATCAATTTTATATATAAGTATATTATAAATAGTTTATGTTATATATATTATATATTTATTAATTATTTCTAAATTTAAATAAGAAAAAAACGGGTTGTGGCATCGATTTCATAAATCTTAATAAAGTCATCATTTTTATCAACTAATCTTTTTTGTTAAACTCCTATTTTCTTCAATCCTTTGTTTATTTGCTATTATTTTACCGAAATTTTATTACCACAATTATTATTATTTTTTAGTTCTTCAATGGCGGTTTGCAAAGCGTGGATGGTCGGTATTGAACTGAAATGGGATGCTGGGGCAGTTGTGCAGAAGGAGCAGTTCACTGGTGTGAATTTGAACAGGGACTTCGACGAGCCAATTGTGGACAGTTACCGTAGTGTGGTGTTGCAGGCAAATGTGGATCGTAAACCTTTGAGTACGGTAGCCACAAAAATCAAAAAGTATTTGGACTTTGTGGCCATGGAGAGGAGGGGATGGAATGTAGCGGGAAGGGACTTTGTCAACATGGAGGCAATGTTCGTGGAGAGAGATGAACTGGACAGGTGGAGACGAACCTGAAAAGTGGAAGATAATCCATTAGGAGGAGGAACTTATCAATTAGTAGCATATTAATGATTAATTATTGTGTGCTCGGGTATAATGACTGTTTTTGTTGCTTAAAATTGAATAGAATTGTTTTTTATTGTTAAATGGATTTATTGTTTTAAAAAGTCCATTATTATTATGGTAGAAATTATCGATGGGGCTCCATTTTTGAGGCATTTGTTGTTAAATTAAAAAAGAAATGATAAAAGAATACTGTTTTGCATATGCACCATGATCAATAAAATATATTTAAAAAATTCAATGTATTTTAAAAAATTATTTGGATTACCGTTTTTTGCTGCAAAACAATTTTATTTTTTGAATATTTGCTAAGGTATTTTTATTTTTTATTTTTCTAATTTATTTGGATTACTGTATTTACTTGAAAATAATTTGTTTTTCCCAATAATAGTGTTTTTTGTAATTTTAAAATACATAACTAACTACGTTTACTGCATTTTGATGAAATAATTTGCTAAAAAACAAATAATAACATAAACATAACATAACATTCATAACATATTTGAACATTATAATTTGCTAATGCATGCATTAAATAATTAATAAAATCGCTCCCAGCCCCCTCGTGGGGGCTGGGGTAGTTGAGTTTGATCAACGCTCAGGCCACGCTCTTGGAACCTTCATTGTCCCAAAAAACACTTTCCAGTTAACGAATCCACTCAGTTTTGGTGTCAAAAAATTCAGCAAAAAATTAGAAAAATTTCAAAATTTTTTTTGAAAATCCGACTTATAGAATCATTTTTACGAATTTTTTAAATTTATCCGTTTTTCTTCATTTTTTTCCTGGGTAGCCATAATTATTTATTTTTATCCATAATTGATTTCCACTTTGATCAATAACTGTAGATTTCTAGCAAAAGTGCAGTGTTTTTTGGCCGATTCATCCTTTCTTCCCCCCTTCCCTCCCATCTTTTTTCCCATTGTTTTTTTCGCGATATAACAAACAATGGTCGAAGACTGTGTGCGAAAGCGCGGAAGAAAGGACTGACTTATTCAAGGGTACCCTTCCCAGACTTTTTTGTTGCTTGAAAATTGACTTTTTGTGAGTCTCTAGTCTCTATCTCTCTATCACATCAGTTTTCTGCAAGAGTTGCTATTAGTTTCCTGTTCAATGTATTTTTTATTTTGAATATTTCGTATAAAATTATTTTGAATTTTCTCTATCACTTTTTAGACATCAAAAAAATTTTTTTTTGAAATTTTTTTTTTGTTTCAAATTTCATAAGGAATTCACAATAATGGTGCGACCAACTTCCATAAACCGAATGATCAAAATCATATTTTTAAAGCGATTTTTATTTTTTATCATTCCAATTTAACAATTAAAAATAAATGTTTAATTATTCTGAATTCCATTCTTCTGCAGTTGATGCTTTATGGCCAAAATGATCGTTGTATTGTTTATCGTGTACAATGCAATGGTTGTACAAATGGAGGCGAAAAGGATGAAGGAGATCAAGGGACTGGTCGACTCGGAGGATGTGCGGCTGACGGCGGACAATAATAATAATCAGGAAGACATTCGGCTGTCGGAAGCAACCGAAAAAATAGCAAAAGCACTGAAAAACATCAACCGGGCCAGATTGGACATCGGAATGGCCCAACAGAGACTTGATCAAGCAAGTACCACAAATCTGCTTATTGATTATTTTATAAGATTTTTGAGTATTTTTTTAAATTTAGGTTAGCGCGGAAGTAAGAAAAACGATGGACAAATTCCAAAGGGGGTTAAATGACAACAGCAGACGAAGAAGCCATGACGATGAGGAGGAGGAAAGCGGGGAGAGGAAGGAGCAGGGGCTTGGGTGGGAATGAAGGTGATTAGACTAGGGTTGATCCCCCCCCCGTAAAATTGGGGTTTTCGGGGGCTGGAAATCCCGGGGTCTTGATAGCCGGGGTCGGGGATCGGATATTTTTACCCCGACCGGGGGGAGGGACCCGGGTCCCCGGGTCGTTTTTCGGGGTAAAGGAAAAACCGTTAAAAATGCCTTAAAATCGCAAAAATTCGCTAAAATATGCTG
>JAQIYK010000087.1:0-21689 GCA_034700465.1 Rotylenchus robustus
AGCTGAAAATGCTTTTTCTGTGCGTTTCAGACCTCCCTGAGTCTCAGGAAAAAATATGGATTTCCATAGATTTGCCTTCCCTAGTAATGACAAAGTAAAAATTCTATCCTTACCCATAACCTACTGTATTTCCTCTAATTGTTCCCCCTCTATTTGCTCTCCCCTCTATTTACTCCCCCTCTAGAGGAGGGTTGAAAAATAAAATTGGTTGCTTTTAAGATTGTCAACTTCAAGCGTTTTATCTTCATTCCTTCCCTCAAACGATTTGTGAAGCAGACCAGTCCGGTTGAGTTTCCGCTGGACAATTTTGATCCGAGCCCATATTTTGCATCTAATTTGCCCGCCTATGATTACACAAGATACAACTGCATTGGCATAGTGGTAGGTTTCAAAATTAAATAAGTTGGGCAAATCGGTACAGGCCTGAATTTCACGAAATCATGTATTGTCCATGAAATTTCGAATTTAGAGGTTTAGCAATTTTAGATTTTTGGATTTTAGTGCCCTTATATCTCTGCACGCCTAAACCAACCCTGCTAATTGTTCAAAAAATTGAATTTAAAACTTTTTAGACTCATCAGGGCCAACTCAATTATGGCCATTATTGTTCATATGTGCGCAATTTCTTCTCGGATGATTGGTTTTTCTGCAACGACAATCACATATATGTACTATTTATCTTTTTTTTAATATTTTATTAAAGTTTAACGGACTAGAAAAACGGAAAATTTTCAATTTACTTTGAGAGAGTTAAACTCTTTACTCAGTAAAGACAAGAATTTTGACATTACCGTACCGGTGGTTATCGAAATTTATCCGTTCCTAGCTTGATTTTCCTAGTTGGGAAGGATTCAATCGATCACGAGTTTCGAACCGAGTTTTTTTTGGAATGGCTTATGGCTGGTATAATGTAGAAATGGTGATTTTAAAAATGATTATACATTTATAAAGCAAACGAATTAAGGACTAAAATTCAAAAAATACTGAGAAAACTCTGTTCAAAATATGGATTTTTCCCAAAACCCGATTTCTATCAATATCTATCGAGCTGTAATTTACGGACAAATAAATAAATAATTTCCTTAAAAATTGGGAGCATAAATAAATTAGTACTGTTATTGAATGTCAATGTTGTTCCTTTAGCCCATCAAAAAGAGTGAGGTGGACACAGGCAGTGCTTACATTGTGCTTTATCAACGGGTGGCGGATGAGTGAGGTGCGGAGGAGTAATTCGGAAGACCGACAAATTGTTGCTGCAAATGAACATTTACACTGCCTGCTCTTTTTCAAAAGATTTGTGCTTTTTATGAAAATAAAGTTGTTTTGGTGAATAAGTTTTCTGCTCATCCGGATGAAACCTTATGTATAATGTATACTATACATACATAATTTATGAATTATTCACATATGGCGATTGATGTCAATTTGTTACTACCAAATGATTATTGATGTTACGACAAGGTAAGGGAAAGGGCGTCGAAATTTTTTGGCGACCTTTTTTTATTCGCGCCGAAAAGTCGATTTTTAGAAGTGCATTTTTATTATTGCAGCAAAAAATCGATTTAGGGGTCTATTTTTGGTTTGAGAGCTCAATTTTTCGCGAAATTTTTTTGCTAATTTTAGAAACGAAAGGGGGTACCCTATTCAAAATTTTTAATTTTGACATTTAGGGGGGGTGGAATTTCCCCACATTCCCCCCCCCCCTGGGCAAGGGTTTAGAAATGTTTATTGGTTTAATTAATTTATCTGTTTGGCGTGCAACATTTTTATGACAATGTTAAATTTTTTCTTGCATTATATTTTATTATTAAAAGTTACAGAATTTTGGCATTAAAGTTAAATTAAAATTTGTATTCCTATTTATCGATCGACGCTTTCGTTTGTTTAATTTGTGCATATATCGTTTATTTATATAACACCAAAACTCAATCAGTCAGCCAACATATGGCGCCAAACTTTCCTCAATTAACTTTATGCCTTTATATTTAATCAAACCAACACAATGTTGTTATACACAGGCCCGTAGCGAGTGCCAAAAATTAGAAATGTTTAATAAGGTCCCCCTTATGTTTTCAAAATTCGCACAAATGCATTTTTACTCGTTTTTATACTACAAATTTTCACAAATTTCTTTAAAAAATCAACGTTTTCTGAAAAAAATCACTGTGCCAAATGTGCGGAGAAAAATTTTCGAACATTTTTGTACATAGACCCCATGAAATGTCTGGGCTTGTTACGGGCCTGGTTATACATATGTTTGTTATATAATGGTTTTAAGGATTACAAAATTTAATGTGTTAATTTGTTTTATCGATCAATTTCAATTTGCACGTCCTCCGCGCCAGAAAAATGCCATCAAGCTCATTTGTTAGCCCAGTTAACGCGTAGAGCACGACCCAAAAAATAATCGTTTCTAACCCAAAAATTTCCTCGTCAGTTCGTTTTGATTTCTTTTCTAACAAAGGTCCAAAAAAAGGTTTCTTGATTTCCAAAAAAATTAAGATGGTTTTTCAAAATGGTTTTTTTGTCCAGGTATAGCCGAATTTTGAGAATTTACCATGTAGTTCAACTCCATTCATTTGAGCGACGGCATTCTCAGCTCCTTGTTGGTCCTAAACATTTTTTGATTGTAGATAACATAAACACAAAAAAATCCAACCTGAAACTCACAGAAGCCAAAGCCCTTTGGGCGGTTAGTCTCACGGTCAAAAACAATGCTAAATTTTTATATTCTTTGGGTTTTCGCAAAAAAACATTTACCGAACATTGGTGACCACTCCGCACTGGCTGAACATGTTGCCGATGTCGCTTTCGGTGGCATTGTATGGGATGTTTCCGACTGGAAAAATTTGGATTAATCCAACATCTATGCAAATTTTTCGAAAAAATCGAGTCTCCTAACTCTCAAAGGCCAATTGATTGTGGTAGCCAGTCCGAAAGTGTGCTATCAGACAGTCTCAAAGTGAATGCGCGCGTTATGATGGATTGATCAGGAAGTCAACCCAAAAAGGGTGTTGTACCTTTGATTTTCAGATTAAGCATCCGAAGTTTTTTATCTTTCGATTTTTTGAGAAAACCTCCGAAGTTTGAATTTTCATAAAACGTTTATCCGAACTTCCGTAGTCCTCATCAATCCAACAAACCAAGACACACATACACTTACCTTACTATTTTCACCGCTGCTCTAACCACACTTCCATTCAGAGGTTTGTGGTGGTGGCGTTCGGTTGGTTGGAAATTTAGACCGACTCACACCATCATTTTCGATGCCTCTTTCATGTTTCATCTTTGTTGTTGATCAGAAAAAACCCTTCGTACAATCGTACACAATCAAAAGATGTCAGAAAAAACCATCAATGGTTGGAGTTTGGTTTTTTCCAACAATAACAAACCAAATCGGACCGGGCTATTACCAGGAATTTTTAAAATTATGCGATTTTCTATTTTTGGGTAATAAAGCGAGATTTCTAACCAAAAATTAATGTGAAGAATATGTATTTTAAGGCTAAACCTGTCCAAATCCTAGCGGATGTACTAATCTCCTTCTCGGGTTCTTAAGTGGTCCTTCCAAATTTGTGAAAAAGAACATTTTACCATAAACACTATAGCCAGCAGAAGCCATTTTTATGTACTTGAATGAACAACGGAGTCAAAGAGAACTCTAATCAAAGAATTAGGAGACGAAATTAATGCCAAAATACTGGACCACGAAGGAATTAAAAGATCTGAAAAGGTTAAATTATATGAATAATACGTCAAAATTGCGATTTTCAACATAAAAAGGATTTTTAATGGGTTTTAAGAAAGAAGGATTTCCCTTTGGGTTTGAAAATGTCCACCAAAATGAACGAGACAAGTGCCGCCAAACTTAACAGAGAACTAACAATCTCTCGAAAAATTCGGAGTGGGGATTGATTTTTGCTGGCGATTCCCCACCATCCAATACAAATCAACTAAAATGAAAATAATGATCAATCAATATCCTTCGTCTCGCAACTCACTCACAAGCTCATGAGCTCAGCAGCAGAATGGGGAGATTGGCGGAAGAAATTGAAATCGATATTTGTTCTTTCGTGACGAAAATTTGTCAGCTTTTCTATTTAAATTCAAGCGAAACTGTGCAATTCGAATTTCGAACGAAGTAGTCGCGAAAGAAATTGGAATTGGAGAAACATTAATTATGCTAACCTAATTTTTGAATTGTGAAAATCAGCAGCACATTTTGACTTTTCAGCTTTTCACTCATTGTTGACAACTTGCCTCTAGGCTTTAGCTAGCCTCTACCTCATATTTTTTTGTTTAAAAAAATCAACAAACCTTTTTATTAATCCCAACGCTGACAAAAGTGGGTGGTAACTTTAAAAATTTTCATTTTCTGAATTGTTTACTGTATATCTCTTTAGTCACGAAGGCATTTGTGTTAAAAATTGCATAAATTTTGCACTTTTGAAATGAGTAATTGAAAAACAAAAAGGAATATAAAGATTTCGTTTTCTCCACAATTTGTTTTCACTTTTTGAGAAGAAAAAGAGTATTTAAACGCGTTGATTTTCACTTTTTTCTTCATTTGTTTTTTTTTCACTTTTTGGAGACAAAAAGTATTTAAACGCGTAGATTTTCACTTTTTTCATCATTTGTTATCACTTTTTGGTTTTGGAAAAAAGTACCTATGTATTTAAACGCTTTGTTTTTCGCTTTTTCAGTTATTTTTACTTTTGGGAGACAAAAATGTATTTAAACGCTTTGATTTTCACTTTTTTCTTCAGTTATTTTTACTTTTGGGAGACAAAAAAGTATTTAAACGCGTTGATTTTCATTTTTCATCATTTGTTTTAATTTTTGGTGAGAAAAGTATTTAAACGCTTCGATTTTCGTTTTTTCATCATTTGTTTCCAAGTTTCTATTTTTGGCGATGAAGATGGAATGGGGAGAAGAGGATCTTTTCATTCGCTTTGAACTCTTGATTGAGCTAGTAAACTTCGAGATAATATTTTTTCTGGCACAAAAATTATTTTTTTGGCACAAACTTCCAAGATATATTATTTTTGGCACAAACACTGAAAGACAGAAAAACACCATTTTTAGGTAGAATTTGATGGGGAATCCGAAAATCAGCCTTTTTTAAAATTTCAAACCCTAAGTACCTAGGAATTTTAATAAAATTTCAGAAAATTGTCTGCCAAAAAATCGCTTTGTAAATATATCAGTTTATGCAGTCGATCGATCATTCAATCAATATGTGCAATCGAAAAGTAAATGGAAAATCGGTATGGGCATAAATATTGATAAAATTGCGGTATGTTAATAAAAATCAACGTAGTTTCAACGAGGGTAAGTGTGATCAATCAATAAAATTTGTGTTTTCCAAAAATTTATTTCATACTTCAGTGTCTGTTCAGTATTTCATACTTCAGTGTCTGATCTAATGATATATCACTTTTCGACGACACATCATTTTTGAGCACTTGAAAACTTCGAAAGTTTGAATTTTTCATAAAAATAAGTTTTTATTGAAAAAATTTATACTACCAGAGTGCTAAACTTAGATCTTTGTCCTATTGAGATGTCAAATCTACTACTAGTATATAACATCTACAGTTGCATTTTTCGCAAAGTTGAAAAATTCTGATTTTTTGAAAAAAAAGCTTAAATTTTTTGTTGAAATTTTTTAACCGATTGCCAGACAGCACAGGTGGGCACCCCCCTCCCAAACCCCTCCAATTGGGGGGGGGGGGGTGGCGCAAGGATTTTTGGGGAGGGAGTGGCGCAAAATTTTTGGCCGAGGGGAGTGGCGCAAAAATGTTCGGATTTGGGGGGCTTCCCACTCCCACCTGTGTCAGACAGGTAAACTTATTAGGGGCCCATGACCCATCTTTGTCCTATTGAGATGTCCGATCTACTGATATATCACTTTTTCTACAAACAACTGCATCTTTCGCGAAGTTGAAAACTGGATTTTTGAAAAAGTTTGGATTTTTTCAGAAAAATCGGTTTTATTGGGATTTTTAACCAACAACTTACCAGAGAAGTTACCTTAGGCGGCCATCTTTGTTCTATTGAGATGTCCGGTCTACTAGTATATCATTTTTCTACAACGGCATATTTCGCAAAAGTTAAAAACTACGTTTTTTGAAAAGTAGATTTTTCAGATAAACGATTTTAAGTTTCCGGAGCTACACGCAATTTACGTTAACCAAACTGATGCCTTTAAAAAGGAGCAGGCCAAGAGTCGCCCTACCGGGTTTTGCTCCTCCAACGATAGAACATCTACCTTTTCACACCTGCACCACACATCCCACCACCAGTGCATGCACCTGGTGCACATGCACCTTTTAACACACACAATACACATGCACCCCACACACACCCCTAACTCCTGTACTCTTGCACATGCACCCCTAATATATAAAACGAAATGTACATACCGTATTTCTTCAAAAAGCCCCCCTCTAAAATCTCCCCCACCCCTAAAAAGTCCCTCTATTGAAGGTATTGAGAAATAAGTCCCCCCTCTTTTATGTCCGAAAAATCGATTCTTTGGGGTATATTTTCCATAAAATATCATTTTTATAGAGAATTTTAAATTGAATATTTTTGAGCGAAAAAATGCTGTTTTGTACCATTTTTAACGAAAATATTTTAAAAAATTTGAAATTTTTTCCGAAAACATCTATTTTTCTACATTTTTCCCCCAAAAAACCAAAATTTTTGGGTTGAAATATAAGTCCAACTCTAAAAACTCCCCTCTCGGTGGGGAGTTGAAAAATATCTCCCGGGCGACTTTTTAGAGGGAATACGGTATTTATTGATTAGGAGGCTGAATTAACCCAACTGGGTCAACGAACAAAGCTTGTTTGGTTGTCAGCGTGGTCGGAAAAAGGTCGGTCAAAACTGCCAGCCACTTTTGGGCATCTGGATTATACATTTCCGGATCTGCATGCGGCTTACAATAGCCAGACGGATGCCTCTAAAAAGGAGCAGGCAAAAAACAAAATCGAATACCATCATGCCGAGTTGCTACAGTCAATGATAGGTATATATTTTGATGGGGAATTAAAAAATAAGAGAATTCAAGCCTGTATCTAGAAGGGAATGGGAACAGGGCTGCATGCAATGGAAAAAATTAAACAACCGCAATTTTTAAAAATCTTGGATATAGAAAGTTGCGCTTTCATTTCATACCGTATGAAAAAATGAAAATTGTAAGAAATTGTTCACATTTTATTAAGAAAATTAATCATTTTTATCAATAAATTTCTTCAAGAAATGATGCCGAAGAAGAGCATGGTCCGGAGTGGAAGATGTTGGCGCATGCAGTGAATTTTCGCGGCGGCCTAAACATATGTTCCAAACATGAGGAAGGTGGAGTTTGGGAAAACCAAGTAAAATAGCCTATTTTGGATTTTTATAAGTTGAGTTCTCTATAGGTATTAGGTATAATTGCAAAAATAGATATTTTAATGGAGATAATTACCTTTTGCGTTAAGAAATTTGGGAGTATGCTGACCACGCTGTGCCCTTTTGACTGGCCGGAAACCAGGATGACTGCAGCACATGCCTGCACACCATCAATAGGGCCAGACATGAGATAAAAACAGATGATGCCGAAGAAGGGCATGGCCCAGAATGGAAAATGTTAGCCCATTCAGTGAATTTTCGCTGCGGCTTGAACATAGGGTGCAAACCAGAAGAAGGTGGAGTTTGGGAAAAACAAGTAAAATGGCCTATTTTGGATTTTTATAAGTTAAGTTCTCTATAGGTATTAGGTATAATTGCAAAAATAGATATTTTAATGAAGGATATAGTTGGCTTTTTGCGTTAAAAAATTTGGGACTACGCTGGTCACACCACAGATATGCACCCAGCTGAAATACCGGTGAAGGATAACCATGCGTTGGTACCATTCACTGACTCAGTGGAAGATAGGGAAGACGTTAGACAATTCGTTGAATCTTGCCGCGCATGTAAAAGGGAACGGACAGTAGCACGGAGGGAGTCCGCTTCCATCTTACGAAACAGGTCGAAAATATTTGATACATTGGAACTTACACCTACATCCCTGAATCCGGAAACATTTTAAAGACATTTTATCAAAAGTTTTGACGGTATAATAAGCGAATATTTATGTTCATATTTAATTTAAACTAACTTTCTAACTCATTTTTCTATTTTTAAACCAACTTTAACTTATTTATTTGACTTTCTGACATTTTTTCTATTTTTAACTAACTTTCTCTTTTAACTTTCTAACTCATCCATAATCTACAAAATGGAAAGCAGAATTACTAATGTAACATTTGAAACATTTTAAAGAAAAAAACATTTTAGACCGTTTTCAAGCTATTTCTGGACAAACTAAAATACAAAACCGCTCATTGCCTCGGAATGCTGCAACGGCCATATACACCAAGAGCAGATTTGTGGAGCGGGAGCAACAGGTTTTAAAAATATGGTTTGAAGGTAGATTCAGAGATATTTCAAAAGTTTAAAATGGAGATTTCGAATATCCCAAAATTTTGGAAAATAAATTCATATCAAAATGAGTATTTTGTAGAAATAATAATTTTATTTTAAGCGTGCAATTTTCTTAAATCTTATCTTTCAAATTTATTTCTTCCTAATCTAACGTTAAAATTAAAAAGATTATTTTTTAGAATTTGATAGTCAACAATCTTTAATTTAGTCAGCAGAAGAGACCATTGGCGACAAAGGCCTTAACAACCCGGCCACAAAGGTTTTTTTCATTCTTACTAAATGAAAAAAGACACCCAACTGACCGACGAATGTGCCAGAATGACCATAACTTTTTTCAAAATTATGATAGAGGACTAAACTTGATGTCAAAAAATAAAGCAAAAATTTGTCTACAAATTGATATAAGAATGGCCGAGATTGGATAATTTTCGAAAAGCCAGAAAACCGAAGGCAGAAAACCTACTTTTTGGCCAAATTGTCCAATTTAGTCTGCACTACCTTCAACACCATCAACGAGCACCATTCCTTCAAAGGAAGAGCGCCAGCGATTGGCTTGGTTGGCCTGCAATTTGTGGCAGAATGGCTGGGAATTGGGGAGTTATCCGGAAGACGGCTTCAAAAACCCCTTCCCGAGTTTCCGGCAATTGCGAGCAACCATTGCAGCCGCCAAGCCCAACAAACGGCCGAAACTAAAAGAAAACTTGCTGTCGGTACACCAACAGCTCCAGGACAATGCAATTGCCTACCTCTGGGACCTGGTTCTCGAGGTTTTTTGATTTTTTTGTATTTTCAATTTTTAATACCTTTTTATTATTTTTCTTTTTTAAAGCATTTTTTCCACTTTTTGACTTTTAGTTATTTTTGTTCATTTTTTGAATGATGTGTTTTTTTTGTTTGATTTTTATAGCGCCTTAGAAATGGTTTTTTGTACTTTTTTCCTCTAAAAATTTTGTCAATTTTGTTTTTTTTTACCATTTTTCAAATTCTCATATTAGTTTATAACTTTTTTTAAATAGTATTTTTAATATTTTATTATTTTTACTTTTTAGTAATTTCTCCTTTTTGTAATGTTTTAACTTTATTTTTTGACCCTTTAGTAATTTTTTTTATTTTTAGTTTTATTTTATTTGTATGGACTTTTCTTTTTTTATCTTATCAAATTTTTGCAAAAAATTGTTGATTAATGTTTTTGTTCCTTTTTTGACTTACTAAATGGTCTAAACATATTAATATTTTCTTTTGATTTTTTATCTCCTTTTATATTTTTTGCTACTTTTAATTTTTTATTGTTTTTTTTGTTTTTGTTAAAATTAATGGCTCTTTTTATATTTTTAGTTTTAGTATTTTATTTTGTCTGTATCTCAAGTTTTTGCAAAAAAATTATTTTTTATGTTTTGTAGTTTTTTCCTTTTTTATATAAATTTTGTTTAACTTACTAAAATGGTCTAAACGTAACAGAATCATTCTTTAGTAACCTAAAATTTTAGTAACCTAACATTTTAGACCTAACCTTAACATTCATAAACCTATTATCTATTTTTGGCGTAAATTACGGTAGTGAAATTGAAGGAAGAACCCAGTGTGGAAAGCATGGGCGCCATCGGCGGTGACCGCTCATTGCTTCGGAATGCTGCAACGGCCATGTACACCAAGAACAGATTTGTAGAGCGGGAGCAACAGGTTTTAAAAATATGGTTTGAAGGGAGATTCAGAGGTATTTCAAAAGTTTAAAATGGAAATTTCGAATATCCCAAAATTTTGGAAAATAAATTCATATTCAAAGTTTTTATTTTGTATAAATAATAATTTTATTTTAAGTGTACAATTTTCTTAAATCATCTTTAAAATTTATTTTTTCCTAATCTAACATTTAAATTAAAAAATTATTTTTCAGAATTTGACAGTCAACAATCTTTAATTTAGTCAGCAGACAAGACCATTGGCGATGGCGACAAAGGCCTTAATAAGCCAACCACAAAGGTTTTTCCATTCTTACTAAATAAAGCGAAAATATAAATGCATTCAGTAAGGTAATCATATACATTATTTGTATGCATATTCAAACACACACACACAAATTCTGTATTTTATTTTTCCTTTTAACTGATGTGTATTTTTTCGTTTGATTTTTATAGCGCCTTAGAAATGCGTGTTTTTTAACTTTTTTCCTTTAACAATTTTGTTAATTTTGTTTTTTAACATTTTAAAATTCTCATATTGGTTTATAACTTTTTAGTCTTTTCCGAACCATCTTAACCATTATCGGAATCCAATAATCCCAGTCGATCTCGATCTTTTTTGGCTTTCTTCTTGGATTTAAACTTATCTAATTAAAAAATAAATCTACTGAAAACTGGGTTTATGAAAGAAAACGTTGAGCCTACTAAATTTTATTTTAAAAAAAACAAGTAACAAATATATCAATTTTAACGCAAAAGCATAAATAAAACTTGGTTAAAATTTAGAATGAAGAAATGAACAGACTATTGGAACTATGGTTGCTGTTTTCGACTCCACTTGGGGAGAACACTGTCGAATTCCAACCGGTTTTGGTCGGATGGAAATCTCATTTATTACACTTCAACAAGATTATCGAGAGGCAGTCAATAAGCAAGATCAGAGTAAAATAACAAGCGTTGAATGGAAACTTAAGGAAAGTAATAATTCCCTTATTGTTTGTGCCATCGGATATTTCTGGGATAATGCACTTTAAGTGAAAAAAGGGTAGATTTTATTAAAATATTTTTATTTTTAAAGGGTCATGGACATAGACTGTTATCCAAAGAGATGAAAGTACCATTTGGAAACATATCCTCTTTCCTGTACCATGGTCAACTCTTGTTGATGAACTTGAAGCGATTTTTGTATGATGTGGTCGGAGGAGCGAAGAAGGAAATTTCCCTGGAGGAAATATTAACGGCACTTGTTCGCAGCATTGTTACAATGCGTTTGACGCAAGTGTGTACGGAAAAAGAAATAAGATCATTTCACGAAATGCTTCAATTGGTGCTCCCAGGAAAGGAGGAAAACAAGTTATTTTTGAGTTTAAATAAAAGACGGTCCGGTTTTTCCCTTATAGTGAGCTCGGATGCTCGTGGCCATTTGAAGAAGATGAAGGCACTACCAGCATAGCAGTGATCTTTATCAATAGAAAAATTCTGAAAAATGAAGATTGGCCAAAGATGAAAGTAACAGTGGCCCATGAATGTGTACACATTGTGAATAGGGAAAATTTGGAATAAGCAAGGACGACATTGAGCAGGGACATGGAGTTGAATGGCGCGCGATGACGAGAGCCACACATTGTGAATGCACACATTGTGAATAGGAGAAAATTTGGAATAAGCAAGGACGACATTGAGCAGGGACATGGAGTTGAATGGCGCGCGATGGCGAGAGCCGTCAACTTTCGGGCCGGGTTAATTATAACCCCTATATATGGGCAAGGTATTCACAAGTTAGCTGTTTTCGAAGGAGTACTAATAAGTTGAAAATATTTTATGAACAGAATAGTCCTTTACAGATTGGGAAAATTACTATGGCATGGCCCACGCAGAATATCCGGTGCCAGTAGGACCGAGTCCGCCACCATTGGTGCCTTTTAGCAAAACAGATGCCGAACTTAAACAAATACAAAATTTCATTGAATATGCGCGTTCAATACGGTTATATACGACAGCGGCATTAAGTACAAGGTGGTTTTTTAGAAAAAATAGGATCAAAGATCAAACTAAACTAAAAGATTATGAAAGAGGATCGAAGGAGGTGGGATTCACAGAGGGATTTATCAATATTATGGACCTTTTTAGGCAAATATTTGTCAAATTATCATTTTTCCAAAATTTGAAAAAACAACTTTCCAGTCATTGATTCTTAAAAATCTTAGAAATTGCTAGCCAAAAATTCTGAAATTTTGGCTAGCCCCTCTTTTTGAGTCGCTTATTCAGATCTAAGCTCTGGATTTTTAAGTGGTAGCTCAAAGTATAATAAAAAAAATTAAAAAAAATTTTTGGCTTTCTGAATTATTTGGACTATTTTCAAATTTGATCACATATGCTATCTATATATCACTCTTATTAGGTACCGCTGACCGGAAGAGTACGGTGCCAAACAGATGGCGAGACAGGGCAGGTACGGTAGTACTAGGAAAATAGGATTGAGTTACCTATATGATAATAATCTAGAGTTAAAGGGATTTAACAATAAGAGAATTTTGCAAAAAGAAAATTGCGGCGAATTTTGAAATAAAATCTCGCCTAGCATCCACTACAAGGGATAACGGAAACGGACTTTACTCTTATTCTCAGAAATGTGTGCCCAATCTAAAGATCGTTTTTCCAAAAAATAAAAGATTCTTTTTTACACTTTTGGAGATTTTATTTTTTAATATTTTATTGGAATTTTTTGATTGTGTCCAAATTTTTAGTTTATTTGTGTCAGAAAAGCTCTTGAGAAAAACGATTTTGCTATTTTTTATATTTGTTTGATTTTTCATTTTTAGGTGTCTCTAATCATCGGCAAGTGCCGACCAACGGATGAAGATGAGTACACATTGGAGGTGAAGAACAAGTACGGAAAGGACGAGGTGGGTGGACACAATTTATGATAAAAAAGAAAGAAAAAATAATGTAAAAATTATTATATATGTAACTACAAAATAAAATTTACATAAAAACAGGAAGAAATTTTTTTTGTCACTTTTGGGGAGAAAATTTAGGCTTTTTGTGTGCAAGAATTCTGCCAAGAATTCTGCCAAAAATAATCATTTTTTTTATTAAATTTATAAAAAATTTATGAAAATTATTCACAAAGTTTCAAGATTTTTGATTTTTCACGAAATGTTGAAATCATAATTTTTATACATACCTTAACAAAAGCTAAATTTTACAATAAATAAATAAATTTTACATTTTTATATTTTTTAAACGCCTATAGGTTGGCGCTAGATTGTTGGTGACATCATCTTTGGAGACGAACCTGGACTTCCGGGCCAAGCTGAAGAAGCGAGACGCATCCATTTCGGAATCGAAGGATCGTCAAAAGAGCATTTCTGAAGCACAACCAAGCGAAGCGGAAAGGCGGTAAAAAAAATTTTAACTATTGAAAACATTGTAAGGCAGGCTATGGCTAGGGTACGGTTTGAATTGAAATGTGAAAAAATCAAAAATTTATTACAAAAAATAAGCCAAAAATCAGGAAAATTCTAAAAATGTAACCATATTAGCAGAATTTCTCTACAAATGCGAAAGCCTCACAATAATACTGTACCTCCATAATAATAATAATAATACGGTAGCTCTACAAAAATATTGATCTTTTCCACAATATACTGTACCTCTCTTCCACAATAATACGGTACTCGGTTCAGGATTGATGCTCTAGCAAAAATTGAGCAAATCAGACTGAGCCCACAGCCTAGGCTCAAGCAACCATCGGTGTAAGAAGAACACAAAAAGTGTCTGACTCTCTCACTTTCCTGTCTTTCCCACTTTCCTTTCCCTTTTCGCTTCCATGTTTTCGCTTCAAAAAACTATCATTTCAAAGTCTTTTAACTGCTTCCATAAATTAAGTCAGCAGAATTACGAACTTTACTGTCCTCCTCAGTTAATTTGCGTTTTTCTCGAACATTTGATCCTTTTTGATTAAAAGCTTTAGCCAACTTTAGTAGGTTCTCCTATTCGTACAATGCTTTACCCTAACCATATCTTTATCAAAAAGTCCCATACTTGTACAGTGTCTTTGCCCGACCGTACCTTTACCCGGTATAACAATAGGTATTCTTGCCTTTATCCGATTCCACTCTTTAATTTGAGTTAATGTAGCTGACTCTCAAAAATCCCCTAAAGGTCTTGCAAACTCAAAAATCGCCTAAAGGTCTTCTTGAAAGAATATATGAAATGAAGAGAATTCATAAGAAAAAGATCGCGCAATTCTGCTGGTTTAAAAATATAGCATAAGTAGGCAGCTAGGCAGAGAAAATATCTGCACGCCTAATGCTATTTCACATACGCACTTTCTCTGCCTGTGCACTATTTCACAATTTTGAATAATATTTTTTGTCCATTTTACAGTGCCTCTCTGTTTCCTGGCAAACGCGAGGAGCGCTGGGTAGAGCCGTTGCCGGAGAAGCCACACTTTCAGCAGCAAGTGAACAAGATTGCCGAGCTCCGCTGCGTTTACTCAAGAGCCAATGCCAAAGGTATGTGTATTTAGTGATGGAAAAACAGATTCGGGGTACTAGTCTATTACCGGGGGGCGGCAAACTTCCCCCCCCCGTTAACAGACTAGTACCAGATTTGGTTATCGGATTAACCGTAGTCCGTATTCGGATATTTTTTCAAAATCTGGATTATCCGGCGTGCGGATCCGGAATCTGACCCTACCTCCAATTCGGTCCGATATCCAATCCCCCGATATCCCAAAATCTCCATTTCTATTAATAGTTTATTATTGATCGATTTGTCAATTTTGCAAATTTGTGATCAATTATTTGGCTCAATTGATCAATTTTTATCATTTGTTGATCGATATTTGGTTTTGGATAATCAATTAATCAATTTGATTAAACGTTGATCAATGTTTGGTCAGTTTTTTGATTGATCGACCAATTAATCTTTGAACAATTTTTGGGTCCTCAGTTATTTTGTAAAAAAGAGTCAACACTTTTTTTCAGTTCGATGGTACAAAGATCGGAAGGAGCTGTTTTCGGGCGGACTCAAGTACAAAATTCTTATCGACAAGCAGACAGTCACATTGGTCGTCAACAACCCGGACCCGGACGACAGCGGAAAATACACGTGCGAGGCAAACGGAGTGCCCACCCACGCGTGGGTTACTGTAGAAGGCAAGCAAATATATACTGTAACCCATAAATATACCGTAATAAGTCAACAATTTGTCTTTTTGTATTGAAATTTTTTGTATATATTTTTCGTATTTTTTTCAGAGCCTCCAATCAAATACGTGTTTCTAAATCCGTTGCCGAACACGTCGGAAATCTATCGTACGAAACAGGGCGTTCTGACCTGTAAACTAAACAGCGCGAGAGCACCGTTGGTTTGGCACAGGGACGGCAAGCCGATCGACGAGTAAAAAAAATGGAATTATTTATTTATTCAAATTTTCAAAAAAGTTTATCCATGAAAATATTTTAAAAATCGCTATCTTTTTTAGAAAAAAAATATTTATTAAATTTCTGAATATTTTAGGAAAGACCCGCGCTACGAGCTTGACAAGGACGCGGTTGGACGCTTCACGTTGACCATCCGCGTTGTGGAACAGGTTGATCAGGGCGAGTGGACTGCCTATGTCAGCAACGACGTGAAGAGCAAATGCCAGGTTCACAAAAAAACTTCAGGATTTTAGTGATAACCATATCATTAATTAATGAAATTTCGACATTTTTATAGTATATTATTAAATTAAAAATTGATTTTAAACAGGGTGTTTATCTCAAAAACCCAAAAAACCAGGCATCATTGTTCAAAAATTTTGAAAAAACCGGGCAAAAACCAGGCAAAAGTCAAAAACCGGGCAAAAACCAGGCACGACACCCCAAACCCGGGCAAATGCCTGGTTTTCTAGGTAAAATAACATCCAGGCAAAAGTCAAAAACCGGCCAAAAACCAGGCACGACACCCCAAAACCGGGCAAATGCCTGGTTTTCTAAGTAAAATTACATCCAGGCAAAAGTCAAAAACCGGGCAAAAACCAGGCACAACACCCCAAAATCGGGAAAATGCCTGATTTTCTAGGTAAAATAACATCCCTGCTGATTGTAAAATTCAATTGCCATCATTGTTTAATTCTCCGATTTATCCCACCTGCAGGTGTACGTGGAAGAGCCCAGAGACACATTTGTTGTGCCCCTCAAATCGCAACGTGCCAATGAGCGCGAAAATGCCACTTTTGAATGCGATTTAAACGACAAAGACATCGATGTGGAGTGGTGGCACGACGAACTCAAAATCAAAATGGACGGACGGCATTTTAAGGTCTAAAATCCGACAAAAAATTCTCACTATGAAATTCCTGGGTAAACTAAAAATATCAATATATCAGCTGAACAGGTGATTTTGAAATTTTGGGAGAAAACAATCATTTTTGAACTTGTTATCTGTTAAAAATAATCCAAATATTTTTAAAAAGCTAGAAACCCTAAGCTATGTTTGTAAATTGTAATCTCAATGCAAAAACCAAAAATTTGTAACAAAATATTTATTAATCAAAAAAACTAAAAATTTGCAACAAAATATTTATCAATTAAAAAACCAAAAATTTGGAACAAAGTATTTAAAAAAAAAATTTGGAACAAAATATATTTTATTAATTTTTTGCCTTGAACAGGAAGAGAAGGCAGGCCGTCGTCGACGTCTAATAATCACAGGAGTCAAAATTGAAGACCATGGCGAGTACAAATGCACGACGAAAGATGACAAGACAATGGCCCAACTGATTGTGGACCCGTTGAACAAGTTCATCAAGAAGCTGGAAGACCAGCAGGTGTTCGAGAAGGACGACGTCACGCTGAACTGCGAGACCAAAGACACACGAACACCAGCGCAGTGGTTCCGCAACGGCAAACCCATCAGGTTAGCAGTAGGGCTGTTGGATACCTAGAAAAACTCGGATATCCGGTATCCAATATCCGACCCGATCCGGCAACTCTCGGATATCCGATTTGATCCGAGCCTTTCGGATATCCTGGACCCGATATCCGAACCGATCCGTGAGTTTCTGATATCCGAGATCCGATATCCGAACCGATCCGTGAGTTTCGGATATCCGAGATCCGATATCTGAAAATGACCGGATATCGGGTTCGGATCTGATATCCGATCCGACAGCCCTAGTTAGTAGTGTTCATAAGTTCCGCCAACTACAGTATCCTATGAACTTTAGCATACTGTAGTAAGCTTAATATGTTGTATAAGTTGTTAATTAGACTCAAAAAGCTAGATTAAAGGATTTCACGACGGAGAACCAAACTTCGAGCCAATACACTGAAAAGCTGTTTATATTAATAATTACTGTAAGTAGGTGGACTAAATGGCAGGATACAGTATACATAGTAATTTTAGAATTTATCTAAAAATTCATTTTGCAATTACAGAATGATGTATAATTTTCAGCTCAATGCCCGGCTCCAAGTTTGAGTACCAATCCCGGAGTGGACAGCACACAATGAAGATCTCCAAGATTGAGATGAACGAGGCGGACCAATATGAGATCGATGTGGGCGGACTGAAGGGGTCCTGTCGGGTTACGGTACTGGAGGCGGAGCGCAAGCCGGTGATCAAGTGGAAGCCGCAGAAGATCGAATGCGAGGCGGGCAAGGAGAAGCGCATCAAAGTGCCGTTTGAGGTGAAGGGCACCCGGCGAGGCGACCCGAAGCCCATTTTGATGAAAAACGGAAAGCCGGTGGATTTGGACAAGATGAAGGATCTAGTCGAGGTGGGTCCTAACAATAATAAAATTCTTGAATATCAGGCAGTTCTTGAATATCCTGAATATACCGGTTGCCCCATGCCAAAAGAAAAATTTTTAAATTAAAAAAAAACTAAAAATCACAGTCTTCGAGCAGATTTGAACCGGCGGTTTTTTCCTAATAAATTAAGAAAATAGTCTATAAGAATATAAGAAAATGTGTTCGATGATCGAAAATGATTAGAAAAACAGAAAAATATTATTATATTTTTATGGACCACGTATATGATGGTATTAAATCCACAAATCGAGATGATTATAACTAGCACTGTCACTTGAAAAATCTTTTTATCCGTTGTTGAGGGTTTCTTATTAGCCAGTAGATTAAGCACTAGTTCAAGCAGTGCACCCTTTAGGTGGTGATCAACGGCGATGTGGCGGAGATCATCTTCAAGAATCCGCAGAAGTCGGACGTTGGCAAATGGTCCCTGCAGTTGGAGAACACAGGCGGATTGTCCGCCGCCGTGCCTTTTGAACTGTCCGTCAAAGGCAAGCCGAAAACGCCAAAGGGTCCGCTGGAGACCAACGACGTGACGGCGGAGAGTTGCAAGCTGAAATGGAAGCCAGCAGATCCGGACGAAACATGCCCAACACGGGGATACATTGTTGAGATGCAGGAGGGCCCGGGAGGGCCATGGAAGAAAATTGGCGAGACCAAAACGACAGATTTCAACGTGAACAACCTGAAAGAGCACGAGCAGTACAAGTTCCGGGTCAAAGCGTTTAACGACATTGGCGAGTCGGATCCGCTCGCCGGCGAGTCCATTATGGCCAAGAACCCATACAACGTGCCGGGGAAGCCGCGCAATATGCAGGCATCGGACATCGCCGCAGACGCGTTGACGCTACAATGGGATCCGCCAGAGTCGGACGGAGGCGCGCCGGTGGAGCACTACGTGGTGGAGCGGCGCGAGAAGTCGGACAAGGACTGGGCCTCGCTGGGCACGGTGCCTGCCCAGGGAGCCGGCAAGCACCAAATGGTTGATGACAAGGTCGTCGAGGGCAAGGAGTACTACTACCGAGTTCGGGCGGTCAACAAGGCTGGCCCAGGAGACCCTTGTGACCATGGCAAATCCTTCAAAATACAAGCTAAGCCGGGTTAGTTTTTAACTAATTTGGGATTATTTTTTAAAATGCATATTTAGCCGCGCCTGCATTCACCGCTGGCGGAATACAGGACCAACGGTTGAGGGTAGGCGAGACGATTAAGTATGAAGTCGGAATCTCCGGAGAACCGCTTCCGACAGCCAGCTGGACAGTCAACGGGAAGCCCCTAAAGGTATTTTGGTTAAAAAATTAAAATTATTGAAATGTTTAGTAAATAAAGTCCTTTCCACAAAATTAAATTAGAAAAAAATTCAATTCCACCTTAGCAGAACTAACCTTTTCAACAACAACAAAAATAGAAAATCGCCAGAAAATTTCCAAAATGGAATATTTTGGGATAGTGTCTTAAAAATTAAAATTTGGAAAAAATAAAATATTATTTTATAAATGGCTGGCAGTCTAAAAATTGGAATATTTTTTTGTTTCAATTTATAAATTTTCAATAGATGCAAAAGCAAAAGTAAAAAAGGTAAAGTTTCAATAATTTATTGCTTTAGGCTGGCGGCCGTGTTAAAATGACCACGGAGAAAGGCAAAACAGTGTTGAAGATTGAGGACGCGCAGCGGGGCGACTCGGGCAAGTTCACGATCAAGCTGAAGAACAAAAGCGGCGAGGCGGAATCCACCGCCACTGTGACGGTGGTCGGGAGGCCGGATCCGCCGAAGGGCCCGCTGGAGGTCAGCGACATCTGCGCAGATGGGGCAACGCTGGCGTGGAAGCCGCCGGCGGACGACGGCGGGGAGCCGCTCACGGGATACGTTGTGGAGGCACAGGTATTGGACAAAATCTGGAAAAAATTAGGTCTAAAAAAATAAAAAATAAAGGTAAATTAGGTTAAAGGTAAATTAAGTTAGGCCTTGATTTTTCTTGGTATGGGCCTTGATTTTTCTGTTCGTATGGATTTGGATTGTTTTACTAAAATCCAAAAAAAAACAAATCCAATCCGAAGCCGTGGGTCAGCAATTAGAGATCGGCTTTCACAAAAAAAATCTAAAATTTTTGTTTTTTGTTTTGTATCGTTTTCTCTGAAATAGCTTGAATTTGGATTTTTTGTCCATAAAATTTAAATCTAAAAAATCCAAAAGTCTAACCATGATCTCACACCGGATCTAGGCTCGATGATCGAAAAAATTCGAATAGATCTCGACAAAACATAAAAATATTGACTAGAATTTTCACACAACTATGTGTTCAGGATGTGGACAAGGGTGGCAAATTTGTGGAAGTTGGCCAAGTTGGGCCCGGCGACACGTCGCTGAAGGTGCAGGGCCTGAAGGAGAAGGGCAACTACAAGTTCCGCGTGAAGGCCGTGAACAAGGAGGGCGAGTCGGAGCCGCTGGCCAGCGACAAGTACTACCAGATCAAGAACCCATTCGAGGAGCCGGGCAAGCCGGGAAGACCCAATGTACGTAATCGACCGAAAAAATGGGATTTTTTAAATGGGATTTTTTAAATGGGATTTTTTAAATGGAATTTTTTAAATGGAATTTTTTAAATGGAATTTTTTAAATGGGATTTTTTAAATGAGATTTTTTAAATGGGATTTTTTAAATGGGATTTTTTAAATGGGATTTTTTAAATGGAATTTTTTAAATGGGATTTTTTCATAATCATAGAGCTTCAAAAAATTTCCAAATTTAACCAAAATTCAACAAAAAACAAAGCTAAAAAATCAGAAAAATCACCAAAAAATTAATAGTAATAAACCGCCCCAAAAAATCAAAGATATTGGAATTTTTCAGCTGCTTTTTACATGAAAACCCCTAATTTTAAATGTTAAAATAATTAAACAATTGCATAGATCACGGACGTGGATAAGGACTATGTGTCGCTGCAGTGGGATCCGCCGATGAAGGTGAATTTATAAGTGTATTGAACAAAAAATATTATATACATACCTATTGATATATCGAATAAAAATTGTAAAATAAAATATATTAAAAAATATATTTATACTTTTTATATTATTACGTTATATTTTTTAAATAGAATATTGTATACATTTTATGGTATTTAAGGACGGCGGGGCACCGATCGAGCAGTACCTGGTGGAGATGCGGGACCCGAAGGGCAAGGAATGGAAGCAGGTGGCCACCTCGGAGAAGCCGGAGGCCACGGTGAAGGGGCTGCAGGAGGGCAAGGAGTACCAGTTCCGGGTGAAGGCGGTGAACAAGGCCGGCCCGGGGCAGCCCAGTGAGCCATGCGAGAAGGTGGTCACAGAGCCAAAAATTGGTGAGAAAATTTGCAAATTTTTATATTACCTTATTTCCTTTAAAAAGTCCCCTAAGGGAGATATGTTTCAACCCCCCTCCGAGATGGGGGAGTTTTTAGAGGAGGGGGGGGGGGAAGATTTTAGAGAAGGGGGACTTATATTTCAACCAAAATTCACTAAAAAAATATAAAAAATAGCAAATTTCGTTTAAAAATACGAAAATTCACTATAAAAATGCATATTTTATGGAAAATACACCTATAAGAATCGATTTTTCGGACCAAAAAATACCCCAAAAAAAATCTCCCTTAAGGGGGGGGACTTTTTAGAGGGGGGAGACTTATTTCTCAATACCCCCTCTAGAGGGGGGAGTTTTTAGAAAGGGGGGGGGGAGATTTTAGAGGAAATA
>JAQIYK010000088.1:0-21637 GCA_034700465.1 Rotylenchus robustus
AGTCGGCAACCCTGATATATATTATCGAAAAATAACCTATGTTCCTCCCTTTTAAAGCATATCCAGTTTGTTGCTATAGAATGATCGTGAAAAAAGCGTACAATATTTATATTTTCCAAATAATTACCAAATATGTATTAACAAATGAATATGTTAAAAATTTTATGAAATATAATTTTTATAATTCACTAAAATATATAGTAAATTATTTTAATTTTTAAAAATCAGAACAGCAATAAAAAAGTAAAATTAATTATTAATCAAAATATTTTATATTTAGATTTAGACTTTCAAAAGCTAATAAATAATGCATTTGTAGTTTTGTATTTGTTATCAATTTTTGTTCTTAATGTAGTATTGTTGTTAATAATAATTAATGATTTATTAATTCTATTTAAGGTTGACGGTGGAAATTATTATTTTTCACATAAAATCTAATAACACAATTTTGGATATCAAAGTAAAAATATTTCAAATTCCAAAGAATAGTAACCAATTCTTTTTTAATTCCTTTTAAAATAAAGTTTAAATTCTCAAACAAGTAAGGCAAAAAATACTGCATTATACGATTTAACGAAACCATTTTTCAACAATTTAACGGATTTTTAACGTTTTTTATGGAAAATCGACTACTTTAGGAGTGTGAGGAGTTCGGTTGCGGAAAAAATTTGGAACATATTTTCTTTAGAAAAATGAAAAGTTTTTAAAATATTTTTTTGTGCTCTGCTTGGTTGTGCCGATTTTTGTATTTAAAACTAAATTAAAAATTAAATATATTAATATTTTTTGTATTTTTGTATTTAAGAAAGATAGTCGTCGCTGAAATTTTTAAAGTGATTTTTTTATTCCCAGCATTTTTTTCGATTAAATCAAATTTGAATGTTCATTATAATTGAAAAATAATAATTGGCTATTTCTCTTGTGTTTAACTGCGGTTTAATAAAATATTTAAAAAATATTTTTTAATTTTTTAGTCAGAATTTTAGTTTTATAAAGATACAATATAATGTTATTTTATTGTTTAATTTTTATTTATTCAACACAATTTTATCATGAAATAAAAGCAGTTGGAAATGATGAAATTGATCTGGATTTTGGAATTGATTGGAATGTTGACATCAACTCGATTTTTGATCATGTACCGAACTTTTGTCATGAATTTACTGATTTGGACTTTGGCTACGATTGGAATTTTGACAATATACCAAACATTGATCCGAAAATGTACTTTGGTGTTGATGTGGATTCTAACCATTCGCCAGAAAAGAATAGTAAAAAACAGGAAAATAAGATCAACATCATCACTCATCAAACAGACAACCTTGACCATTCAAATGCACCAACAACCAATAAATCCCAATCCCGAAAAGGTTAAATTTTTTGTGAAATTTGTATATCAATATAGGTATTCAATATGATATATTGAAAATTTCGATTGGTAGATTGTGTTTAATTTAATTGTTATACATAGATAAAATTAAATTTTAAAGAAAAAAAATTAATCAAAAAACATGCCAGACCAGAATGTTTATAATGTAACGGTTGGACCGTTACGGGGCTCAGGCGTAGAGCAGGGCTCCGCACGCCCCCCTTGCGGCCTCCGCAGTGATAAAACGCTTACGCGGGGGTTCAAGATCCGCCAAAAAGTCCGCTGAAAAGTGTGTGACCGTAGCTCAATCGGTTAGAGCATTGGCCCGGTTTGTCGAGATGCAGGTTCGATTCCTGCCGGTCGCCTACATTTTTCATGACTTTTCTAAATTGTGTGAAAATGGTCAAAATTTCGAAGGAGTTTATCAATTTTTGCCCAAAAATACAAATTCGTTCTATCGCCCTTTTTCGACTTTATTTACAGAAAATTAAAAAATGTCGGCGATTTGGGATTATTTTACCCTATCTGGAAGAGTTGCTTTCGAGAATGATTGCGATTATAAAAAGGAATTTCCAGCTCAAACATCAACTTTGATTTCTCATCTAAAAACAAACCATCCGAATAGCCACAAAGAATTTGTTGCGAAGAAAGAGGGACAAAAGAAAATCGAAAATGTTGAGAAGCTTTTTTTTGCACCACAACGTGCAAATATATGATTTCTACTATGAATAAAAACGGCTTTGTTGGATTTTTATTTTTACGATTTTTTTCAAAAAAAATTGTTGAAAAAATCGTATTTTTTTATTCTCGTTTTTTCATGCTTTTTGACCTTCTCGTATCTCGTTCTGGTATTTATTTTGCGTTTCGTATTTCTCGTTTTTTAAAATTTGAATTTCAACAGCCCTGATGTTCATATTGTGTATTTATTCAAAAACCAAAAGTTTACACACGCGACTTCAATAAAGTATAGGGGATTCACGATATTTGTCTCAACAACAATTTAATTGTACATACAATGTTTGGAATTTGATTCATAACTCCAATTCTCAACTGTGGGTTTCAGTGTATCAGATTTCACTGAGCTCCTTGAACGAAGAAATGACGGCGGATGCTTCGCCTTCCTCCTGAAACAATGGCTTGCCGTCGGCACGGAACTCCGAAAATTTGATGGTCCGATAGACTTGGTATTTGAGTTTCTCATCCTAAATTTTTGGATAAACTAAAAACAGCGGACCCGAGCAAGTGCCCACCTTTTTAGCCATCGCGTAAGTTGCTCCCGCAGCCAATCGAGCAATGGCGTAATCGCACTTCAGCACATGTTTAGCATACTTCAGACTCATCAGCACTGCCTCGTAGCCGTATCCCATGCTAAACAAAGTCAAACTCAACAATAAAATAATTCTCAGCTCTACAGTTCAGATACCGTCTGTAGTCCTTGTGCGCCACATATGGTCGACCAAAAACGACTTTCGAATTTGGCGGAAATGCGTAATGAATTTTGTCGGTCAATGCTTCCAAAAAGACGTGTACCACATTGGATTTCACATTTTTGTACGGTCCATTTGCGACGTCTAAATTCTTTAGGATGTCGGGGTTCAAAAAAAGTTTAAAAATTAATTGTTCTCTAGTCCCCAGATCCTCAAAAAGTCCAGCCGTCATACTTATCTAGTGTACTACATACGAACTTGCGCTCTAATCAGCTATGGCATCCGATTTTTCAAACTCTTTTAAAATCATTTTTATTTAATTAACTACTGTTGATCACCTTCTTTGTAATCCTGTTTGATTTCGTTGCAAGGTATGTTTGTCATTTGAGTGTAATTCGCTGGTGTCGTTTCGACTACGTTCAGCGCCATCACCACCTAAAATAAGAATTAACAAAACATTAATGGGCTAATGAAATTAGGTAGTACCAATTCATTTCCCTTAAAACCCAAGAGACTTGCTCCAGACTTGGTGCCGCTTTCAATTGACTTTTCAAACATTTCCTTTGCTTCATCCTTCGTGAAATCTAAAAGAATCAGAAAATTAGAACACATGTCTAGAGATTCCGTTACTTCCAGAAATTTCGGTAAAAGTTAAACTCGGAAGGGTTAAAAATTTTCAAAGGGGACCCCAATCCGAGCTCAAATTACAAACCTCCAATTGCAGGCATCGGATGGAACGGTATGTTGTATTCCAGCTCAAATTCAAGAAGTAATTTAGCATCCTCTGGTACTAAAGTTAAGGCAATTGTATTAAATCTAGCAAAAATGCTAATTAAATCTAACAAAAATTCTAATATTTATTGGTAAAGACAAGAAAACGAATTGGAAAAATTCCAATCTTTAGTTATACGGGGAATTTCTTACCGGCCACTTCGTAATGCAAAGAACCATGGAGATCAAAGAAATCCGGCCTCTGTGGACGTTTCACGCCAATAATGTGTTGGGCCGTTGGATGAACCATTTCCCGAGTTTGCTTTTTGTCCATTGTTTGCGTTTTTTGGCAATAAATAGAGGTGTAATAATGAGATTCAAAATTTGTGTTAGACTTAACTATTTAAATTAAAAATGATAAAAGATGGTAACAAGGTAAGAAAAAAGAATAATAATGTTCTTCGAAATGTTTCAATTTATTAGTCATGCTCACCTACCTCATGCCTCATGTATTTATAATATATAATAAAAATTAAATGCAAATGTTTTTATGTATGTATTAAATCACATAAATCATTTTAATTAATCTAAAAATAAATTTATGAAGACCATACATAATATGATATTCAAACATAAATTAAAAATCAACAGCAATTTATCAAGCAAAACGCAAACGTCCGGGTAAAACATTCTTGAAATTTAGACATCGAGATGAGAACCATTTTTCGAATATTACATAACAGTTTAACAAATATACTCATTTGGCACATATATTCAAAATTGATCATAATTGGCAAATATTCTCCTCTCCACTTGCATTTAGAACAAATTGCTCAAGTTGTTGCTAAAGAGGCCAAAACCGCTGGTGGTGTTGGATGGTCCAGGTTGATATTGGTTGCGAAGGTTGTGTTGCTGGCCGATGAAATGAGTGGAGATGGAGTGATTGTTGTTGTTGTTTAAGTCAACAAGGTCTTCGGGTGCCGGGAGCAATTTCGACCTATAGTCATGGCACAAATCCATGATGTTCTTCTGCAGACGATGGGCCACACTGGAGTTACGCGCGCTAATCCAATTCAGTTTGTGTGCCACCAAAGTTCCTAAACGCAGCAGAATATACTGTAGCACAATATACTCGGTTATCTTAAACCGAGTGGGGGCCCACAAAGCCGAGGATTCCCGACTAAACTCGGGATCCCTGGTCAACCCGGTTTTTGGTCATCCCCATTTTTTGCAAGTCAGGTATACCGGTACTTGTCTAGTTTAGGTCCCATTTTTTGGTCAACCAAACCAAAAATCTTTAAATGGTTAAGAAACCCCTAGAAAGGCCAGAAATGACCTCAAATGTGGTTTAAAATGGTTTAAAATCACTTTTTGGATGGTTTTAAACCATTTTTAAAAATTCGAAAAATTTCGATTTTTTGCCAAAATTACTCAAAAAAGGTTACAAACCATCGTTTTTGTCATTGTTTTTGCGATTTTGTGTGTCGAAATGGCATTTTTCATGATTTAGAAAACGAATTCGAAGCAAAAAACCAAAAATTTTTTTTCTTCAAAATTTGACCAAAAAATGGGACCTAAACTAGACAAGTACCTAAAGTCATGCAAAAAATTATTCCATCAGTTGTATTCAATTCAATTGCTGAAATTCGGTAAATTTCAGCAATTGAATTGAGTACAAGTTTAGTTAGGTATTTGTTTTGACACATATTTTGGATCAAAATAAACTAATTTATAAGGATATCCATCCTATTCACTCATTTTTCATCCTTACCGAAAAGCATATTCTCCTGGCTGTATCCGTCGTTGTTGTTTGAATCGGTTGCAGCAACATTCCCGACCAATTGACGCGAGTTGGGCGATTGAACAGCCATGGTTGTTGGCATGCCATTCAGTTGACCGTGGTTTGCTGCAACAACAGAATTCTGCTGCGGAACGTGACTTTGTTGGAGCAGCACGTTGTTTGTATTTCCGCCATTGTCCAAACTGCTCCAATCGTCATCAACAAGCGAAAGTTGACGTCCCGCTCCCGTAGTGGCACGTTTGGATGTCGTAGGATTCGGATTCTGATGAAACAAAAATGTATTATTTACTATACTTATTAAGAATTGAGGGAAAAATATTAAAAATGATACGTTATGTTCAACTTCAAAGATGTTCGACCGTGGGCCATCAATTACATTCGTAATAAGACTATCCTTCCATGGCTGCAAAGAATAATGTTCAAAATATGTAAAAATTATATGCGCAAAAAGGCAATCAGAAATTTGACGTATCTCAAGCCAATCTCGAAAAAAACATTTAAAGTTCCCTAAAAAAACTGACCAATCGTTGGCGCACTTCCTCCAATGTAATTGGATCGTTGATTTCTTCAAACGGTGCAATGCCAGTAACTACCCAAAGAGTGCCCATTTTCTCGCCTATCCAATCCTTTTCGGGTTTGATCCTTAAATTTGTTTATTGACTTATTATTGTTTACTGTGTATTTTTGCCTGGTCACGTAGCCAGAATAGCACAAACCCGGTTGAAAGTTCAATCCATCGTCCATCACAGCAATTTTGCCAAACTCCCAACACCAGCCAATTGCACGACACCCGAGTTGCTATTAACAAATTACTATAACGAATTAGAGGGGAAAAAGCATTTTCAGCAATACTTTGGATGTATCAACTTCTGTTTTAAATTGATTAATTTCAGCAGGCGGAAAACTGATGCGCACTTTTACCTAAAAATTTTAACCTTAAGTTAACTATAAGGTTAAATGATATACCATAAATTTAGTCTCTTGATCATTCATCTGAATAATTTCAAGGCCACGCAATTTCTCTGGGTCCTGCACTTTTCGAATATTTTCGTCTTCTTGCACTTTGTCAATGTCGCGGGTAGGCTCGAATTGGACAATGTCACCAATCTTAAATTATTCAAACTTGATTCAGTTAATATTTTCCCCTAATTTCGCCTTTTATGGCAAAAGATTTGGGAACTTAATAGCTATCTTTCCATAATATTGCCAGATTTAGTAATAAATATATCAGCTTATTTTCATTACTCGATGATCCAAGATTTTCTGGATGAGGAGATGTGCACCCCCGTATCCCGTTGTGCTGGGTTAAATTTGGTGACCTTTTCTATCCGACGGTAAAAATCGTTTCTTATTAGGAGTATATTTTTAAAAACATTGTTTAATTTTTGTTTTTAGCAGTAAAACGTATTTTAGCCTATTTTAAGTAAAAAATACAATTTTAGGCCATTTTAAACATTTCGAGCAAAAACTCGATATTTTGGTAAGAAAACACGATTTTTTCGAAGATTTTTGCATATTTTCTTAAAATTACTCTGAAAAATTCAATTTTGTCATTTTTAGGGAGAGAAGAGGGTAATTTCGCCTGCACCGACCGAGCGACCGACAGCCAGCACCCCGTGGTGCTGCTTATTCTGAGCGCACGACATAACATCACCGCCGAAACATCGCCAGGTCGAAACATCGCCAAAAAGAAAAATTCAAGTGAATGAATAATTTTTGTTATTTTTTCTACTCTCCCTCCCCATCCATCAATCAATTTCACCATCAACGGTTATAAAATGGTGCACAAAAGTACGTTATTCATTCACTTGCTGAATATTTTTTCCTTTAACATCAAATCCTTCACATCATAATAATATTCACATCATAAGTACAGTCTAATAAAGGAAAAGATCAAGTAAAAGAAGGGGGAAATTTATACCAATTTGACAAACTAAGCACAAATCCTGAAAAAAAATTCAAGTGCACCAAATATCAGGTCCAGGGATGCCCCGCACGAATCCACTTTGGGTTTTAGGATAATTAAAAACGCCAGCATGAACACAACCATGACGAAGAACCGGACCAAATAAAAGCAAAAGAAATTCGAAATCAAATGAAACAAAGGGCTGTAAAAACTAATGAGAAAAATTATTGAAGGGGGATTTGAGGCGCGAACACTATTGAAATACATCAGGGGAATAGCTCAAAATTTTAACAAGGATCAATAAACTTGTGTATATGTCTCCTCTGGGCAGATAAGGCTAATCTTATGGCAAAACCATAAAGAAGCATAAAGGAGTTTTTTACTTCTGAAAACAAAACACATTTCAAAAGGAACATAAAAATTATGCCCTTTTTGGCGATGTTTCGACCTGGCGATGTTTCGGCGGCGATGTTTCGTCCTGCACCGGCTTATTCTAGGTAGGAGGGGGTGCGCCCCCACTATTACCCTGCCCCTAAATATGCTACTGACTCGATAGGTATATACATATAAGCGTGATTGTCGTCTTTTCCTCCTTTTTGTGATATTTTTGAACGAACAAAACAAACCTGGAACCACACCGGGTATGATCCACTCCAACGGGAAAATTTGTACTCCTTGAGCGGAGAGCGGCTGTTCCAAACGCAAATATAAGACTAAAGGAATTAAAATCATTGGAAAAAGTCAAGTGTGGTTGTTTATATTTAAAATCACTTCGTTGCCAATATTCAATCGGTGCGACACAATTCCATGCAGTGTTTTTTTCGTGTTTGAAATCATTTTTGATGGTGAAAAGCTGAAAAGGTTGGAAATTTGATAAATGATAATATAAGTAATATTCAATTCAATCTTTAATGTGAAAATTTGAGAAAGGTCCGAACTCCGAAGGAACAGTGTGGCGTGTTCAGTGTTGGGAAAAAGTTCCGGAGCCGGGTAGTCCGGAGTTCGTTAATAAATAAATGTTGGAATTTGGGCAATGATGAATTATTGCTGTCCCGAGCACAGGGGCCAATCACAATTATCAACGACAAACACCAAATTTGGCGTTTGTCTCTAAATTTATCGTGAATATGCATAAATTTGTCATTTGTCGTTTATCTATGTCTTTATCAGATTTGTCGTTTGTTCTCTCTTAAAAGGTGAATTTTTTGGGACAAAGCGCGGTGCGATTTCGTCTATTGCATTAAGGATTTATTTTTCAAAAAGGCGAATTAATTCATTTGTGCAACACAACGCCAATTTTGCGTTTAAACGGAAGGAATGAAGTGCCATTACGGTAGAAACATGCAGGATGACTTACCAATAAGCAGAAAATGGCCCGCGCACGTGTCACAGATGCTTATTGGACCATAAATAATGCTTAAACCATTTTTATGAGCGTATTTGAACATATTCGAAAAATCAAAGTGATGAATAAAATGTGAAAATGTGTGATATTAAAATACCATAAAATTTTAAATCAAAATCACCAGAAAAATGGGGGTAAAGTTTAGAAACAGTTATGTGATCATTGGGGAATGTGCAAAATATCAAAAAATACAATCAGAAGCCGGTATCAAAATTTCCAAAGAACATGCACTCCCCGCCGGTCGCGGACAGCTCCACCTGCAATCCCTTAACCTTAACTTCTGTCAGTTGGATGATTAGTTCGGCTATGTTGCGGAATGCTTGGCGCAAATTGGGGCTGGTTTTGGTGCCGTCGTCATTGTTTCGGCACAATGCCCAGCTCCTGGCAAAGGGCGGGATCATCCACCGGTTGCAGCTTGCAGGGTACTTCCATTTTGTTGCGCCTCCTGAGTTGCTGGGTGATGGGATCAGTTGCGCACTCGCTGTGGGACTGATGACAACTCAACGAGTCCTATAAATGGGGAATTTATTATAGAGAAAACCTGAAAAAATTGGGCATGACCTGTGTGAATTTTGAAAAAACCATATTCGATTATACTCGGAATTTGGGTTTTTCCCACCCCATCAACCAAACGTACATTCTTTCATCTTGTGGCTGCTCCTCGCGCTGTGCTGTGTTTTCAGTTTCGCAGGCGGCGAAATTGGAAACATTTAGAATCAGGAGATTAACAACGCGAAGGAAAAAACAATCTGTCGATATCGACTATCTTGTATTATTCACTTGCCCAAAATATACAAATATACAATTGCGAACAACAAAAATTGAAGAACATCAACTAATGTACAAACAATATGACACATTGGGCAAAATTGGGAACAATGTGTAATAATAACAAGCAAACAGGCAACGCGGGCCAATGAACAACATTGAAAAATAGGGATGGACAGCAAAACATAATTAACATATTGGCAACGAACAAGCAAAACAACCTCCTCAAGGTGGACAATGTTCGTCAGCCCCTCTTGATGCGCACCAAGATCAGTTCGGCGCCCTTTCTTCTGTTGGCCACAGTTTGTTGTTGCTGTTGTCCGTTGCTTCTCCTCCTCGGTTCCTCGCGCACTGCCCCGTCGCCATGAGTGTGGTGTAGCACATCGCCGCCGGCCGAAGAGTTGGTGGGTTCGTTCGCTGCCGCTGGTGAATCTCGGACCACAACGTGCACACCAAAGTATTGCCGCAAAAGTGAAGTCGTCAGCTCCTACAAAAGATCAAAAGCAAATGAAAGTCGGAACTTGTTTTGTTTAGGTCAGCTTGCAAAAACCAAAGGGAGACACCTATGTTTTCAAAAAGAAATTCAACAATTCGCTTAAAAACATTAAAACAAAAAGTCGTTTTTGAGTTGTAAATTGAAAAAATGCAATTTCTTGCCAAAAAAAAAACAACCACCTATAGTAAACTAACTGGTCAAGGTCTGAAATTAATTTTCCATTGGTAATGCTCAAAACATACCGAAATTGGATCCATGAGGCCGGTAGAGTTGTTGTTGTTAGTGTTTGAATGCCTGGCCACCCTCAGCAGCTGCTCCACCAGTCCGACACGCCGAAACAGTGCAATTGTGTAGTCGCGCAGCGCCGGTCTATCCTGCAGCGAATGTCTGATGGCGTTCAGGGTGCGCTCCAATAGTGCTGGGTCAAGGTTCTCGACGAGCAGCTGCACCACCACTTGCGCCAGTCCGCCGCTCAACAGATGCTCGTACAACGGTGCTGGGGCGCCCATCATCGCGTTGATCATAACCCAGTAGGCTTCCTAATGATACAATACATAATCAAAAATTAAGACATTACGAAAAATCCAAACCTTTCTTTTCCGTGGGCTCGGATCTTGACACAGCCGAAACACACTCTCTGCCATTCCATCGACGCTGAAGAGGCGCAACACATGCTCTGCTGTACCGGCCGCCACATTTGACAAGATCCAAAGGCATTCCCGCGAGATTTGATGGACGTCAGAGTTGACCAGTTGGCTCTTAAAAGCATGATTGAAGCTGATTAACTAACAACACTGAACAAAATACAAACTCACGAGATCATCGAGCACTCCAAAGTCGAGGATAGCGGTTGTTTGGTCGTCCGTTCCGGTGATGATGTTTCCCACGCTTCGCAGTGCACCCGTCAACGCCCGGATGGAGTCGCTCTTCAACAGTGCAACAATGCTGACGACAAGGCCCGGTTGCGCAAACAAAAGATCAATCTGAACAATAAACTATTTTTTGAAAAGATATATTCACATACCCGTTCTCCTTCAGCCGCCGCGTGATCAATCAAGTAGGCAATGCTCCAAATTGCGTCGCAAAGCATCTCACCGCCGTTCCCGTACACAGTGATGGTTGAATGCAGCGCGGACAGAAGCCGGTTGACGTGCTTAACGATTTTTGGATAAACTCACATTTTTAGGTTTTGATAACATTCCTTAAGTATACCTCCAAGTCTAGATCGTTGATCCCTCCTCTGAGCAGGTTGGCCAAGCACCAGGTGACAATCTTGCGCGGGTCGTGTCTTTGGTAGTCCGGCAAGTCCAGCAGCAGCATCAGCAGGTCCAACAGTCCGGCAGCACGCACCTCCTCCCGACACACCGAGCAGTCCGCAGCCAGATTGCCGAGCGCCCACACTGCCTGGTCCCGAAGTTCGCCGTCTGCGCCGGAAGCCAATTGCATCAGTGCCTGGACGCCGCCGGAAGCGATGATCCGATGTGTTTCTTGACGGGAGCCGCAAGCCAGATTGGTCAGTGCCCACGAGGCGTTCAGTTGTAGCTCTGTTGAAGGACGGCCCAGACAGTCGATCAGTTCATGAATCTGCAAGAAAGAAAAAATCCAGATTTTTGCTAAAAATCCAAAGTTGACTTACAATTGTTTCGACGAGCTCGTTGGGAGGCTCCTGACAAGCGGCCAGCTTCTTCCGGAAGTAGAGCGATGCAGCAATCTGAACAATGAAGCAAAATAGTATAAAAAGTAAGCGAAAAATCCGAACCTGAGATTCTCGTGAATTGGAGACGCGCAACAGGTCCAGGAAGATGGCACACTCGGCGACACAAAACAGCGGAGTCTTCTTCAGCAGCGACATCCCGGTCGTCGTCGGTCGGCAGTTGTGTAGTGAAGGCGGAAGGAGGAGCGGCAAGCGGGCGACAAATGTAGAAGAAGTGAAGTGAATGGAGTGGTGGCAAATGGATGGCATTTGTGCTCAATTCCATGTCCTTTTATTATAGGCAGCAGCAGCACAATCAGCAAAAAATGAAATATCGGGTTTTTTTTTCTCATTTGCTGAACGAGTTTCGATTCGTTTTTACTATTTATTGTTATTGAAGCGAAAACATTATTAGTGTGTTAATCTCCGCGCGCTCACACATTTCTAATAATCGATGATGAAAAGAGAATTGATCCCCGCGTGTTCACACATTGGCGCGTGTGACAGATTGCCACGCCCACTCCATCAAAAGGGTATATAAGTCCTATGTATTTCGATTGGTTATCGTTATTGTGTCGGATATGTGCTTAATGGGGTCGGGCGTCGGGCGACAATACCTTCACCAAAATTTTCTGTTGAGATTATTTCTTCCCTTTTATATTACTTACTTTACTATGTATCAGTATAAGTATCATTGTATCATACATATAACTCACCACAATCACTCACTAATGATCCCAACCACAGATTGTGGGCAGCCCCCAGCCCCCACCCAAAATCCGAAATATTTTGCGCGACCCCTTCAATATTTTCGGTTCTTATTGCATTTTTAAAGGGAAATTTTTGCGCGATGCGTGAGGCGCGACCCCCCTTCCAATCCAGGGGTGGGTGGTTGCAGCGCCATCGGCGTTGGCGGCCCTTTTTCGGTAGGCGGCGAATTTCGCCGCCAAAACCACCGCCGAGTGCATTTTATGGTCAATTTTTCCCCTGAAAATTGTGAAAAATTTTGGCCAAATTTTTAACCATTTTACTTGATTTTCTCAGATTTGACCATTTGTATCTTTTTTTTATAAAAAATTTAAGTCAGGTTAGAATGGAGACGGCGCTTTACTTAAAATATTTTTCGAAAGGGTCAAAAAAAACTTGAAAACGATTGCTACATTTTCCTAAAAATTTAGGTAAATTTTCAGGAAAATTTCAAAGGAAATCGCTCATTTTTTATCCAAAAATTCCAAAATTTTAAAGGAAATCGCATTTTTCTTCAAAAAATTCCAAAATTTTGGAGAAAATTTGACCCTTTCGAAAATTTGATCCTTTTTATGAATTGCACCCAGTCCCTACTGGAAAGACCAAAAATTGTTGTTTGCGCGCTTTTTGGCAGTTAGTTGCGCATTGCGATTGCGCAATTTATTTTTATTTATTTATTTTTTGATTTAAAAAAAATCGGCGGTTGGCGGCCCTTTTTGGGTCGGCATCGGCCATCGGCGGCAAAAAAATCGGCGGGGCGGTTGGCGTCGGCGGTTTTTTTTCAGGACGGCGTTGCAAGTTGCAACCCTGCCCCCTTCCCCCCTATTGGGTGGGGGGGGGGGTGCTTGTTTATCGATGCTGTTGCTGCTGTAACTAAGTATAATAACAAAAAAAAAACCCAAAATCAAATTGAAATGCATGATTATTATTTATACGCAAAACCTGAAAACTAAACTCGAATTTGAAATCGAAATTTTTCAAAAATCTCAATTTTTCCCAATTTTGCAGTTTTACAGCTCAAGTTGATCGATCATCATTGGAATCCAATTGGATACGATCGATCGAATCCAATCAATGTTAAAATTACCAATTTTTGATAGCTTATAAATCCGAACTTTTTTGAGGTTCAAAAATTAGGTAGGTTAAGATTAAGGAGGTTCGGAAAACTAAAAACAAAAATAGACAGTGCACCTCTTTTCAATAAATTTAGGTTAGTAGGGTGCAAAAATACATAAATCATCACGTCGTTGCATTGCACGCAGCTAGCTCACTTTTTGAAAAATACAAACCCCAAACGTCATAATATTCATTAAAGTTCTTCAGAATTTTCAGAAATAAAAATAAAAACTATTTATTTACGTCTTGACTCTTCACATGGCAGCAAGCCTAAAATGTTTTGAGGACCGTGTGTTGCGGACGACCCAAAGTTGCACTTTTAACCAATTTTGTGAGAAACTCTACGAAGTGCTGTACACGCATGCCGGCGAATTGAAGCAGCCCAGCCAAATAGCGGATGAGCTTTTGTAAGTTATTTTTGTTGCCAGAGTTTTGAAAATTTAATTTTTGTTCGAAGTTTGGATTTTTCGAAGATTGATTTTGGATTTTTATGGGTTGAAAGTTTGGATTTTTTGATTCATTACATTTTGTTTGGATTTTTCAAGGATTGAATAATACTTGTTGTATGTGTGCGTTTTCGAAACTAAAGGAGGGTTCCTTGATTTTAAATTTGCTTAAGACAAAAAAGTGATTTTGAGTTTTGGAAAATTGAAGAAAAAAGCGCACCAAACGAGATCAGTACTTGTTGAAGTTTAGTTTTGAATTTCATGGGTTGAAAGTTTGGATCTTGTAATGCAAGTTTGTTTGGTGGGATGTATGGATTTTTCAAACAGTTAGTATATAAATTTGTTATGATTTTAGCCATTTATCTGGCATTTGTGCGACCTTGGTTGCGCTCCAGAATGGCTTCAAATGCTTCGAAGAATTGCTCCATTCTCCCAAACTCAAACACGGTTAGCTATATTAGCCAGCTTGATTTATGGTTTGTTTTTCAGTAGTCACAATCGAGGAAACGCATCCGCACCCAGATAAGCTATACTATATCAGGTTGTCTCTTCTTCATTTGATTTAATGTAGTGCAGGAACTTTAGCTACCGTTATCGTCCAACGCTGGACCGCAACACTTTCGAAAATGTGCGACGCAAGGCCAGGTCCAGGGTGAAACGGCCACGGTAATTTCAATTGTTTGTTTTTATTTTAAATAAATTTTAGACTTTACGAGAAAGACGTCACTGCAAAAATGGTGTGCGAGCTTCAGGAGGGAAGCAGTGTTGATCCGAGCACTCAGCTCGAGAGGCAGACATCGAAAGGACCGAGCCGTATGGTAGAAGGGCCGTTGATAAGCTATGAAGTGGACGAGGCAGGGCAAGGCTTTGGCGCGAACGACACAGAGTTTGTTCTTGTTAAAATTTGGAAAATTTAAGTGAAAATGTCCAGAAAAATAATCTTTTAAAAATAGCCGTAAAATCCTTAATTATTTTTGAATCTTATTCAAGGAATCTATCAAAAGTCTAAAACATGTCAACTCATTAATTGTGAACTTGTATTGTAGAATCAGCGAAGCCCTTGGAGAGCACCTCAATATTTCCGACAACGAAGACTACGGCGAAGAAAAGGATGACAAAATAACCACGAAGAAAGATGCGAAGGCAAAGAAGTGGTGCGAGGAGGAGGAGGACGATGAATACAATTTGGATGACGGCGATTGACGAGTTTAAGCACTTTTACAATTGTTAATGACTTCCACCATTTGTTGTACATTATTTATGATTATAATCATAAACTTATAAGTGTACCCGTTTCAATATGCATTATAATATGTTTAACGATTATTTATTTATACTTTGTTTAATTACGAATTTAGGTTTAATGTCATCTATGGCAAACCTAAAAATTTATTATTATTTTATTTACTGTAGTTTCTGTTGACTAACAGGGGTTGGCGTTTTTCTGAGTAAACAGTTTGCGAGCGAAAAGGAGTATAATATAACTATGTAAGTTCAATTTGGTAAACTTCGAATTTACTTTTAGATTCATTTTCAAAACAAGCAAAATGCTTAACCATTTTAATTATTCACGCCTCGCAAAGGATTTGAGGGACTCGCTGAACAACCCCATTCTTTATGTTCATGATGTGAACGGCTCAAAGACTGGCGCTCAGATGCTCAGCGAGCACAACAGCGAAGCAGAAACCATCGCAAAACTCATCAAAGTATCAAAAGATCCCGGTGCAATCAACAAGGTTCTGCAGGAGGAACTGGTGAACAATGCGCAACTTCGGCAAAAGGTTATTCTTCTGCTCACATATGGAAGCATGGAAGGCTGCAATGTTTTACTCCAACTTGCGCATGACGTCAATGGAAATTTCATACTGCAAGTCAGTCCTGATTTTTGTTTTTTAATAATGTACTTATTCCTTATTGCATCCAAAAATTCAAAAAATGATCATGAGGTTTCGGCCTTGTACGCAAATAAATTATTTTTCCAAAACCATTGGGGGAGTGACTTTTGTTTTAATTGTTTAAAAACCGATAAGAAAGCAATTTTTGAGGTGAAAAAACGATATTTTGTTAAAAATTTGAAAGTAAAGTGATTATGGCACTGTTTGCGTATAGTGGCAAACCACTCACGAACATAATGTAAAAATCAACATCTAATCGTAGAATTTACATGTAAAAATAGTACCAACTTAATGAGGAGAACACGTAATGATAAATGTTCCCAAAACCGAAATTTCTTAAAATTTGGATCGGTTGCATCACTATGACATTATCAACATATTCAGAAGTTGATAGAATGCAGCGATGACGATTCGGTTCAACATTTATATCGATGTATTGAAGAACATGCCTTTACGATGGCGTTCAACAAAAACGCTTGCAAGGTTTTGCAAAAGGTAAAATCGATTAAACTCGAAAATATTGTTTTCTGAAAACTCGAAAGTGCTGTTAAAGTAGTGTTTTCCTATAATAAAAAATCTATAAAATCTTGTTAAAATGTTCTTTGATTTTGAAAAAATACTATTTTATTTCTTTTTTCTGATTTAAGGAAAAATTTTGGTTATTAGTGGGAACAGTACAAGTACCAAGCAATTGAAACAGTACAAGTACCGAGAATTTAATTTTTTTGTATTTTCCTTACAAGTTGGTCAATTATTTATCGCCGGATCGAGTACGCCATTTGCTGAGTTGGAATTTTTACGAAAACGAAGTGATGCTTGCCACAGATCAAAACGGGAACCATGTCGTTCAACGTATTGTGGAGAAGTTTCCGCCCTACGTGTATTTGCATTTTGTGCAGTCAATGGCTAGTTCGCCGCTTGGATTGAAGCCAGTAATGGAGAACAAATATGGATGTCGAGTTATGCAAGTCATATTGGAGCGTCTTGTGCATTTGGCCGCTACATGCACGCATGAAGCTGATACAGGGTGAGTCCAAACCAGGAGCGTCGCTAGAAAAAATTTGGGAGGGAAGAAACATTGGGAATTTTTGAAAAATCGAATGTAAGGGGTATATTTTTCCATAAAATCCTTTACTTTATTACTTTTCGACATTTCGGAGAGCCCGCGACGGGCCTATGAGTCCAACAAATAGTTTTACATTTATCAGTTTATTCCAGCGTTTTCCTGTTCCAAGTTTTCTACTTTATTCCTGTTCTCATTGGAATAGAAAAAGCTGATTCGATCTATTTAGAGTTGTGTATGAACTGTTGAATATTGTGTTGACACCGATTCTTGAAGACGCTTATTTGTTGGCAGAAAATGAATTTGCAAATTATATGGTGCAATCCGTGCTCAGATGCGATTTTCTCCGTCGCCAACGCAGACACATAATCAAGCAACATCTTATGTGAGTTTCTTTTAACCATAGATGTAAAATTTTGCTATATTACTTTGCATAAATTTGTATTGAATTAAAAAATTCAATACGTTAAAATTTTACATTAAAATATTTAGGTGAACAACTAATAATAATTTAACTTTTTAGTCACAACATCCTTCTACTTTCCCAAGGCAAATATTCCTCTCATGTTCTGGAGCAGGCCTTCACTTATGCAGATGTGCAGTGTCAAGAAGCAATGTTCCTTGAGGTCCTCGATGGTTATGAAAGTGATAAGAAAGGAAGAAATGCAGTGTATTTCATGCTGTTCAATCAAGTATATAAGCTATTTAATAATTTGAGATAAATTACTATATTGAGATAAATTACATGCTAATTTTCATGGAAATTTTTCGTTTCGGTATTTTATTTCGTACATAGGAAGAAGTCCAATACGGATGGAATGATTTATAGTTTCAATGGTACCACCATATCAACAGATGGCAGGCCTATAACCAGAACAGGAATCCCCTAAAATGTCAATATTTGAATTTTGCCAAAAATTGAGCAAGAAAATTCTTAGAAAATTGGTTCAATACCTAATATAAGATACTATGGAAAAAAGGAAATTAATAAAATAAGCCCAATAAATATAATTTTTAGTATGCTAATTACGTTGTCCAAAAGATGCTGGACATTGCTATTCAGGTATGTTTCTTGAAAGGAAAATGTGCTTTAAATTTCTCCTCTCTAAATCATGTAAACAAAAAAAGGTTGTCAAGAAAATTATGGCCTTTCCGAAATATTTTTCTGGCGAAGTCCCTGTTGAGGGCTCTGATTTGTGCCTATTACATTAAATTGTAATTACCTAGGCCTCTAACTAGTCTAACATTTTTGGGGGGGGGGAATTGAAAAATGTCTGACGACCTTTTCTTTTTCGAGTCGCTTCTTATTATGGGTATATTTTAGTATTGCAATTCGATTTTGGGGTGTGTTTTGGGTTGAAATCTAAATTTTCATATTTTTACTTTCATATATATTTTTTTCAGGTGTTGTGCGATTTTTTTTGACGAATTTTGAGTTCATACAGGGAGCTTTTTGTTGAAAATTTAGTTTCGCGGTGTTTAACAGGCGTTGCGGCGAATATTGACAGATTTTGAAAATCATAAAGGGGACCCTATCACTATTAAAAAGTTTTTGATATTTCGGGGGGGGGGGACTCCCCCCATCTACATCTAGCTACGGGCCTGATCCAATGTTTGTTTTAAGGTTCGCATTGGCCGTCGGGTCGGAAATTCCACTTGGTTTGACCGAATAAAGGACGGCGTGCTCAAATACCATGGCGAATTGAACCGTTTTTCATCTGGAAAGAGAATTATGGAGACAATTAACAGTGCTATGGCATCATTTGATCGGTGTTGATCCTCGGTTGTTTCTTCGATTCAAATTTGGGTGAAAGTCTATGTTTCATTGATTTTGGATACTATTACTTATTATTGTCAATTCAGTTTATGAATGGATCTCGGGACCACTTCTTCATTCATTTTGTATTTTTCTTATTCCCTGTTGGAACAACCTGTTGTTTTTTTGTGATTCAAAATTCCAATATTCACTTTGTTCTTTTTTTCCAATTTCATAAAGCGAACCAAATCCTCAGGACTGTCACAGATTATATTGATGCACCTTTGTCAATATTATTAATTATGTGCATTTATTATTAGTTAGTATGTGAACATTTTTACATTTTGAATGAGCATGATGAGAGATTATCGCCATCCAGTTCTCTTCCACTACCACCACCTTCTCGAGCAGTTCAACACTTTATCCGGTTCGGCGCTCCGCCGCCGTCAGTTCACTCGCCTTGGCTGCTTCCCTGGCCCGTTTATTGTTCGCTTTAATCCTCTTCATTCTAAAAATAAATAGGCGATACTACGAAATTTATAATCTACGAAATTTTTGAAAAATTAGTTTTGGTATCCGAAAATTAAAATATGGAAAGCAATAAGGACAAACCTGAAGAACTCCTCGCGTTCCATCTCATCAAGCTCGGTGACGATGTAATGGAGAGTGTTCTCCAACCTCGGAATGATCACTGTATCGAATAAGAGAATTAAAAAATTGTTTTTTAATTTTCGAAATGACATCGCAATTTTTCTGCTGAGGTCAGTGGCGTCGCCAGGGGGGGGGGCTATCTTCAGCCCCCCCCCGAAATGCCAAAAATTAAATTTTTTTAATAGGGTCTCTCCTTTTGTTTTCAATATCCGCGAAAATTTTTCGCCGCGGCGCCTGTCGGCGCTGCAAAACTATGAAAATTGAGCTCACAAACTAACAAAAACACCCCTAAAAATCGAGCTTCGGTGCAATACAAAAATGCACCCCTAAAAATCGACTTTTCTGCGCGAATAAAAAAAGGTCGCCAAAAAATTTGGCCGTTCAGGGTTCAGCCCCCCTCCTAAATTTTTTTCTGGCGACGCCTTTGGCTGAGGTTATATATACTTTTCAACCACTCCCCTCCAATAATTTTTAAAATTGATATTTTCCTTTGATGGTTTTAAATTCGTTGTTCATGAATTTGACGTTAAATCATATTTCGTAAAATTTAACCATCTAAATTTGATATAATTCAAACCCTGGAAATCTCGAATTTTGCATTTCGACCACCGCCTCATAGTACATATTCAATACCATGTTCGATGGCGTTGACGCGCCGATTGGCCAGCTTTATTGCCTCGTCCAGCGTGATGAAGCAGGTTTGTAGGGTGGCCAACTCGATCAACAGCTTAATTATATCGCCGTAGTTACGTTTCACTTTTGCGATGTTGGCGCCGCCCCTTCCAAGTCCGACCAGATTGTATCCGTCCCCTTCAGGCCCCTCTTTTTTGTTCGCTTCGAAGACAGGCAGCAGGACACCTTTGGCGCGTTAAGAATAACTAATTTTTGTGTTTAACATGTTAAGAACAAACGATTTTCAAAAGAGCTCTTAACATCACTTCCTATTTTTCAAAAATTTCTAAATTTTCGAAGCCAGATTCGAGATAAGCGCCTTGAAAACAGGTATATAAATTTTAAAAAACTAACATTAGAATAAACAAAAAACACTTTATTTCAAAAGTTGTTATTCAAGGAAAACTCATTTAAAAACGATCTTAAAAATCGAATAAAATATTTTTGAAAATATTAAAAAAAAATCACAAACTACGAAATGGTCTTTGTACTTACCAACCACATTTTCATGTTTTATTCCGACAGTATATTTTGCTTGCAGGGGTACATTGAGTAGAACCTCAAAAACATTTTATATTTAAATTCAAAAATGGGTATAAAAATTAACCAATTTAGAGAAATCGCCAGCTGTGAATTTTGCTTCTGAACCGTCAAATATATAACAAGTATTACATTAAAGAAAGTCCGTAATCAGAGATAGAGAAGAGATATATGGAAATGGAAAGATTTCGATTTCCCAAAGATTTTTGAAAATACCCACCTAAAATCGTATTTTTTAATGAAAAATACTTTAAGAGTTCCCTTCTCATGTCAGTATTTTTCTGGCTACGGGCCTACGTTAAAGTATCCGTGAATGAAATAGTACCAGTAATTGAGAATGACGCTTCCTGAATTTAAGATTTTTATGAAAACATTTGAATTTATTGTAACCTCGAACAACACAGCCATGCGCTTCTTATTCTGAGAAATGTATGATTGAATGTTGAATTATGTAAAATGGAGAAATCTCAAAAATGCTTTTTGGAAAATTTAAGGAATTCGAACCTAAAAATTTATTAACCAAGTACTTTTAACTAGAGATCGGCCTGGGTCTGGGCCAAGACCTGGGTTTTTTCTGGGCCCAGACCCAGTGGCAACTCGTTTGGCCTGGGTTTTTCTGGGTCTGGGTTTTTAACCCAGAAAACCCAGGCTCTTTCGAAACCCAGACATTTTTTTCCTGGGTTTTTTTCTAAAGAAGTACACCCCTAACAACGGAAAAATGGTAAAAAAATTCAACAATTTACGCGAAAATGACCCAAAATTTGAAAGAAATCATCCATTTTCGTTCAAAAACTTCTATTTTTTCGCCCCAAAATTGTTTGCTACCCTTTTTGATGACACGAATTTCAAAACCAACTATAATACCATTATAAAGTATAAATATGTGTGATGCATATCACAAATTATTAATACTCAAAAATTACATTTTCATTTTTTAACACAAAATTCGATTGGTTTTTACTTAAATTTGTTCAACTTTTTACCCATCAATCTTAACTGTTGGAATGCCGAACACAGGAAGGCGACCCCCTCAAAAAAAATTTGCGCGACCACCCCCACATGGCCAAAATTAAAAAAAGACCACCCCCACATGGCGACTCAAACATTTTTGCATGACCTCCCCCCCTATTTTCGCGCCGCGAAAATTTTGACTGTTTCCGGTCCATTCGCGCCCC
>JAQIYK010000089.1:0-21564 GCA_034700465.1 Rotylenchus robustus
TCAGATTTACTGATTGACACTGACATCAACTAATCTGTGTTTAAAAACCATTGACTATGTTTTTTTAATTTCTTGATAAAAAGATATTACTTAAATAATAATCAGCGTATTATGCGAAAACCCATGGATGAAAAAAATTGCAGAAAATGTCAAGTAATCACATATTAAATGATGTCAATCAATAAATATGACATCGGATTCGTGCTCATCAGCGTATGCGAAAACCCCTGAGTGGAGCTTAAAATGATGAAAAATACGAATTTCGAAAAGAAAATTTTGGGATCAGTAAACTGTACCATTACCTTCTTATATGTAAAAGTACCTCTACAAAGTCTAAAGAGTCAAGGCCCAAATCGTTGAAAAAATCAGAATCCATGTTAAGCTTGTTGTTGTCTATCTTGTCATACAAATTCAACACTAATAAGATTCGCTCCTCGACAGTCTTCTTTGTGAACGCTTGCTAAAATTAAAATAAATTATTCCTATATTAGATTAAATGAGATACACCCTTTTCTTTCAAACTATTTATTCGGGTTTTTAAATAATTTTGAAGCGATTCTGTTCAGTAATAAAAAAAATAAAATTTTCTGAGTAAACATTTTACATTACGAGGAAAAAATAGTAAACCCGAAAGCACCTTTGCTGCGAATCGCACTTGATGTTTCAACATTGTGTTAACCGGAGGAGAAACGAATTGTTTGGGGGAGCTACAGTGCAACCGATGATCATAAAACATTTTCTTTGACGAAAGAGAAGACAGAGACCGCAGCCGAATTTTGGAAACGGTGTTTCTAAGCATCTTAATAATTTTTAGTCGATTTACAAATTAATTTGGAATTGGGATGCATAACTATTTAAAATTCGGGTCCTGGGGGGGGGTATAACACTTTAGGAAAAAAAACCGAAAAAAAGAATAACTCCATATGCAAATGTCACTTATTCCGAGGTAGAAAGAGTTTATTACATATTAAGTGATGTTAAAAAATGTGGTTATTGGAATAGAATTATAACCTAGACCCTAGACTAGCTAGCCCGATGGAAGCTCGAATGAGAAAAATAATATTTCTTTTCCGTTAGTTACTCGTCTGATTTGTGTCGTCTTTATTGGTCAATTTTTCAAATTGATTTATTAGATTTTTTCGGTAAATTGCTTTAAAATGATTTTTAAAGGCTTTCAAAACAAATTAAAATTTTGAAAAAATTGCAAGCAAAAGGTCTCCCTTGTTTTAAAAAGTGAAACAAACTAGACAAGCACCTATTTGGTTTTCTTTTTTTGAGAGAAAAGATGAGAAGTTTATGATAAAATGATAAAAACAAATTTTTACTGCCGAATGAATTGTGCCACTACCGAATTGATACACTGCCGAACTGTTCCACTGCCGAATTGTCGCATGTTTTGAAAAAAATTCCATTGGCGATTTGCCTACTGCCGAACTGACAGTGTCACATTCGGCGGGGCACGTGTGTTCCGAGCGGCAAGATTTGTGGACATTTGAATTTTTCCAGAATTTTTCAAATCCAATTTTTTGCAGCAATTTTGGTTCATCTGGGGGTTTTCTACTACGGAGAGTCCGAAAATGACCATATCTTTTCAATTCGAAATGATTTGAAGGTATTTTTAAGTGGAAAATGACATTGAGAATGAATTTTTTGACAGGATGCTGATTTTAGCAAACCAACTGAAAGTTTGAAGCGCCCAAAAATGGGTGTTTTTTGCGTTTTTCGAATGTTTGTTATTTATAAAAAAAAATTTTTGCAGTTTTTCATGGAGAGTAATTTTGCAGTTTTTCATGGATGGGTAATAGCTATTATCGCTGTGTGCATAGAACGGTAGCCGAATAACTCGCTACAATTTTTTTTTAACGAACATGGACACAAAATCGGCAAATAAATAAGTCGACTTATTACTAGTCCTGCTCGGAGAAAAAGCCTTTAGCAGCGAGCGCCCCCCCCCTGATTGCTCCCGGAGGAGAACAGCTCCGATTTTTGGAGAAACTTTGGATTTTAACAATATTTGAAATATTTAAAAAACTTTTTTATGCTATGATATTTACCCGAGTACTTTTTATTGTTCGAAAATTAATTTTCTACACAAAAAAATGAAATCGCTTTTTTGTGTTATTTTCGAAAAAAACGGGAGGTGGCAGGTGGGAGCAGTGTGTTTAGCGACTTCCTCCAAATAGTACAGAAACAATGTCCAAGTCTAAAATAGCATCATCGTGCATAACATTATTTAATATTTTTTAGGTTGCTAAAATACCGGTTCTATGGATCTCGATAAACTTGAACTTTACCTGAAAGATTATTATTTTAATGCATACCCATCTGATCTCATTGTAAAATGGCTTTCATATACCAAAGGTAAGTTTTACATTTATTTTGCATAGCTTGTATATAATAACTTTCAGAAGATGGAAAATATCTGGCAAATAGGGAATTTGCATTTATTCTCAAGGATGATTTTCATATGCGATTTCTTTCTTTTATTAATGTTAAAGAATTCAAGGAAAAATTACACAAATACATTCCTTACAAAATTGATATAGGCGCTGTTTACAACCGGCCGGTAATTGTGTGTTTAATCAATTTTAATTACACAAAATTCTTAAAATTTTATAGTACTAATCTATTAAGATCATTTTTTTCTTGTTTGAGTCTCCTTTTTGCAAAACCGAAGTCGTTTTTTCAAGTTAAATTGTTTGTTTTTAAAACCCCACTCTAAAGTTTTTGAGTCGAAAAATTGTAAAACACTTTTTTTTAACCATTTGACTAAAAAGAGGAACCAAACAAGCCATGTAATGTTTAATATGATTGTTTTCAGAAAGATTCATAACAAAACAATAACAACAATTTTTAGCCACGTGATCGCAAGAAAATTGGCGATTTTACTCCACAAGAAAGAGAGCTTGTCTTTGATATTGACTTAACTGATTACGATCCGATTAGGAATTGTTGCAAGTATTTTGGTCCAATTTTTAGAATTTTGTATTAACTGTTAAGAGAAACGAACGTATGTCAAAAATGTTGGCGTTGGATTATTATCGCGGAAATTGTGCTAGGAAATCTGTTGAGAAGTAATTTACTGATAATATATATGTATTTTATTTGCTATTTGTAATTTATTAAAGATCATTTTGGTTTTATACATTTGTTGTGGGTATTTTCTGGAAGACGAGGAATTCATTGTTGGATTGCGGACAAGAAAGCACGTTCATTGAATAACCGGGCACGTGATGCTATTGCTAAATATCTCACATTTGTATGTACAGAGATTTAACAAACAAATAAAATAAATATTAAAGGACAAGGAAGGAACTGCAGTGAATAAGAATCGAGTTCATCCATTTGTGGAACATTCTTATAGGAACATTATGAGTTCGGGCGAGTTCGACCAGTTGGTCCTGGAGCAGGGATGGCTCAATTCACCCGAAAATTGGAATTCAATTCTGGACCTTTGTGCAGACAAGAATTTAACGGAGATAATGGACAGGGAATTCAAAAAGTAAATAATATCTGATTAATATGAATTAAACAATATTCTAGATTAAAAACACCGGAATTACGTTGGGAGTCACTAAAATTGAGATTTGACGAAATGGAACGCTGTAAAGCCAAAGAGTCAAAACTCCCACCGGTAATTATTCAAATGACAAACATATAATAAAACAATTTTAAGCTGCCTAGTGAAGCTGCAAAGAATTTTCTTCGAATATTTGTTATGGAATATTCGTATCCGCGTCTAGATGCCAAAGTTACTTCGGGGTTCTTACAAATTTACGGATTTTTTTGTTATTTGATCATCATAAAATTTAGTTTAAATCACTTGCTGAAAGCACCATTTACCGTGCATCCAAAAAATGGCAATATCGCTGTACCATTGGATGGGAGTGCCATTGCTAACTTTGATCTAAACCTTGTACCACGAATAGATAAACTCTCTTCTGAAGTAGCGCGTATAAGGGAATCTATGAAAGAAAATGATGGTGGACCAGCAGAAAGTTGTATATTTTAATAATATACGATAATTACAATAAATTGTTTAGTTTGCTCAAAAACTTCCTTGGCACCTTATATTGATGTTTTCAAACGATGGGTCGATGAACTACCTCATTATGATGTTTAAATGTGTAAACTTATTTCCTTTATAAACATTGAGATTTCGTCCAGAAATCATATTGAAATAGTGACATTAAAATGTTGACTCACTCACAATCTAATCTCTTGCCTTGCCCATTGTAAAACATTTATAAATTATTCTAAAGAAAATGTCAATGCCTAAACCTCGAAGTTTTACTTATTTGGAGCGAATGAAATCTACATTTAGTATAGTTCAAGATCAGCCAACAACGGTATATTTTTACTACATTTATATGGTGGTACTTGTTTCAATGAAAATTACCAAGTAATAAAATTCTCAAAACCCCGAAAATGTTTCATTTATTAGAAATTAGACATTTTTTTCTTCCAATTACTGGTTATTGGTGTTATCGCCCCCAGCCCCCCAGGGGCGTACCGAGGGATTTTTTTGGGAGGGGCAGAAAATTTTCGCCGCCCCTTCGGCGCGGCGACTTTTTTTTTATTCGCGCCGAAAAGTCGATTTTTAAAGGTGTATTTTTGGTAATCTCATTGAAAAGTCGATTTTTAAGGCTTGTATTTTTAGTTTGATGGCTAAATTTCATGTTTCCGCGGCGCCTATAGCGGCGAAAAATTTTTCGAGAACCTAAGGGAGATACTATTTAAAAAGCATAATTTCGCGGCGCCGACAGGCGCCGCGGCGAAAATTTTTCACAAATTTTGAAAACATAAGGGGGGACCCTATTAAAAATTTTAATTTTTGACATTTTGGGGGGGGCAGCTGCCCCCCTGCCACTGCCTCGGTACGCCCCTGATGTAAGGGAATATAAAGCTTTACCATATCAAATTGAATTTTGATTTTCTTACGGTATTCTGATTTTCTTTTGGAATGTTTTAAACAAAAAAAACAGGGAAACCAACAACGGACCCAAACAAAACAAAAAACCGAACCCCAAAAAACAGTAAAAACAACAAAAACCAAACAAAAAAACGAGCCCCAAAAAAAACTGGAAAAAGCCAAAGAAAAATACCGAACCCAATCTAAAAACCCGAACCCAAACAAAAAAAGAAAAAACGCAGAACCCAAACCAGCTGGCCACGATTTTGCGTGGCCTCTCTTTGATCCGCTGGTTTTCAAAACAAAATCAACTGCTTGCATTATTTTTATTATTGTATAAATTGTGTGTGTTAAATTGATAATTTGTGATTTTCTAAATAAGTAATATCTAATATAGCAGGCTTGAAGTATCTTTTGATCAGATGGTTTTTAGATTATTACGGACCAATTATTGGAGCAATTTGATCCGATCGTAAGCAAACAAAAGTCAAATGGCATTGTTGAAGTGGGAACGAAGTCCGGGAAAGCACAATATTTGTCTGATCTCTCTGATGTTTTCTCGCCAAACCTCCTTTCGCATGTTAACAAGGAAAACCTTATTCATCGTATTTAGTTCCTGATCCAATGTTCTCTTTCAAATATCAAGATTTATCCACATTCTCTCTTTCAAAGATTTATTCACATTCCATCACCAGATTATTATGACTAACCCACTTTAATCATCAATTCTATCGATAAATCAACAGAATTCATAAGCTCTGTCCATCCATGACTTAGGTTGTCTTCTTCCGAGATTTTCTAAAACTTCGAATCGGTGTACATTTATAAAAAGGTACAAAAAGAGATAAACATCCTCACAAAAACTTGTTCAAGGAGAACATTGAAAAAAGGAATTCATTGTGTTTAAATTATTTAGAAAAAAAGTAAAATAGAAGGACAAAGTTACATTGTACTTTGGTCAAGAAATATTTTTGAATTTTAATTCACTTTGAAATTTTAGTTTTTCAACGAGTTGGTTTAAAACAAAAAGGAAAGATGGGAACTGAAGATGACCAGCAGTTAGCAGACAAATTCACCGATGCAGAGAAAATTGGCGAGGGCACTTACGGAGTGGTCTACAGAGTGCGACTTAAGGAAACGGGAATGTTGAAGGCATTGAAGCAAATTCGTCTTAACGAGTTGGTTAATACATAAAATAATAACTTATAGTTAAAAACACCAAGGGAACAACATTAGGTGTGTAAATGATTAAAAACAAAATCGGATAATCGAAAAACAATGAGGTAACACTAGAATCATTTGTTTAGTGAGACAGATGGTGTTCCAAGCACTTGTATCCGCGAGATTTGTTTGCTCAAGGAAATGTCCCATCCAAATATAGGTCATTCTTTTGGCCATATTTTCGTTTATTATTAAATAATTTCAGTTCGGTTGGAAGATGTCATAATGCACAGTAATTTAACTTTAAAATGGTAAAAAAGTTAGTTATTAAGAAGGCAAACGTCTCTTTCTCGTTTTTGAATACATTGATCAGGATCTGAAGATGTTGTTTGAGCGCATTAAGCCAAGGCCATTGCCTGTTGCTTATGTCAAGGTTCTACTTTTTTAAAGTAGCCACTTCATAAATACCTTAATAGAGCTTTGTCTGGCAATTGCTTCAAGCGTTGGCTTATTGTCACACCCATCGTGTTGTTCACCGGGATTTGAAGCCTCGTGAGTTAGTCACTAATTAACACCTTTTGTAATTATAAAATTTCCAGAAAATTTGTTGGTCAAAAACGATGGGACCATTAAGCTAGCTGATTTCGGTTTAGCTCGGTATCACCAATAATACTTTTACTTGTAACTTGTACTTTGTACCCTATATCTTTAGCTCATTTTCCTTGCCAAGTCGTTGTTATACACACGAGGTCGTTACTTTGTGGTACCGTGCGCCAGAGATTCTGCTTGGTGTCCTGTTCTATTCAACTGCTGTGGACATTTGGAGTTTGGCGTGCATATTTTCCGAATGTCTTCGAAATGAGCCTATATTCAAAGGGGATTCCGAGATTGATCAGCTGTTTCGCATTTTCCAGATACTCGGCACTCCAAATTCAAGGGTGGGTTTAATGCTTTTTTCTGTTTTGTTCCATTTTTATGCCAACCAGAATATTCCCAAATAAATTAATATTTTTTCAATTTTTTATTTTCCCATTTTTAAGAATTGGCCAGGCGTTGAACGACTTTCCGGCTTCCAAGGGAATTTCCCCAAATGGCAGCGTACGGACCTGCGACAATCTGTTAAGGCACTTGACGATGACGGCATTGATCTGCTCCAACAAATGCTGGTTTATCCACCAATGGACCGAGTGACGGCGAAGTTGGCACTGTCCCATCGCTTCTTCCGCGACTTGAGCTTGCAACTTCCGAACATTCCGACACTTTATGAGAATTATGGCGAAGTTCGACGAGTAAATGTGCAGCAATAAAAAATTTGCAAATTGTATAATTTTATAATTTATGGAATATTACAAATTTTAAAAATCATTATTCATAATATATTTTGGTGGTACAATATTGTGTAAATTGATATGAGAAGACATTGTTTTTTGGTGTTAATTGATGCGACACTTGTAGCTGGGCATTTGCTTCCATAACCATTGAGTTCGTTTTGTAAGTACATTTTGCTGCCGTGTTATAGTAGAACCAAATAGCCATCTGAAGGATAATGGAGGTGTGCGGGAGGGATGACCAAAGGAAGAAGGAGACTTTGGATTATAAAAAGAAAAAAAGAAAAGAAGGAGACTTTGGAGGGTAATTTGACCACCTCTCCATGTATACCAACCATAAAGCATAGAAGTTGGGGTAAAAGAGGAGGAACGGTCTGTGTTGATGGAGGATGGGACTTTAACACTTTAAGGCACGGGTTGCACAGGACCGGTTTTCCTATTTTTTGCAAAAAATTGAACAAAAAATCCACAAAAAAATAGCCGGTTTTCTAAAGTAATAAACCGGAATAAACTGAAAAACAGGTTAGGTTTTTTGCTATTGTATAAACATATTTGTAGGTAGGAGGAGGAGAGTACACTTTTGCGCAGATTGTACACATATTTTGACTGATTGGGCGACGGAGGAGACGGACCCACCTTCTCGGATTACCACGAAGCACACACACTTTAAGCGGCGAAGTGCACTTTTTGTACACTTTGGAGGTGGTGCACCCAACGCGATGTTTCGACGGAGTGTTTCTCTTTTCGAGAGAACCTAAGGAAGGGGAAGGGGCATACGGTAGTTGTGGGGGGGGATGAAAATATCAAAGAAAACCAAGTCAAAAAATTGCCGAAAATTTTCAAAACGATGAAAACTAACTATTTTTGGCCCTTTTTGATTGTTTTCGGATTTTTTGTAATTTTTGGACAATTTTTCGGGGATTTTCGTCTCCATTTGTCACCCGCCGGTAGTTTCGCTTCCTTCACATAGTTTTAATATGTGATGGAAAAAGTTGGAAATATTTTCCTGACTACAGTATACCTATGGTACACCTTGAAGATGTTGAAATTAATTGATCAAAATCAGATATCCAAAAATGACAAAGTGCTTTAAAAAATTTACAATTTCAGAACTGAAATTCGGAAAAAAAGTATTTTTTGATAAAAAAAATGATTTTTTTTGGTTTTCAATCGGGCAGTTCGTAGGGTCGGAACACGGTGCGCTGTCGTTTGGGCCCTCTTTCTGTCGGTGATGCGTCCAAATCCCTCGGGCGCTTTCTCGACACGGTCTTTGTACTGCTCGACGACATGGGCGGCGAAGTAGTATGACGCTCATTGGGAACTTGAAGCAAAAATGTTGCAAATTTGGAACAAAAAATAGGCGAAAAAAAAGAGTTAAAAATGATCCCAAAAAGCTTTAAAAATAGAAAATGGATACTAAAAAATTAAAAAATGGTAAAAATTGCTTAATAAACCCATATCCATGGGGTTAAATGTCCTTTACACTGTACGGTGGGCACAAATGACAAAAAATTCACGTTTTTAATTTTAGGCTTAGGCTTCGGCTTAATTACAAACCATTAACTTAACCCGAAATTTTAAGTTTTAGCCTTCAGTTTCGGCGTATGTTGCCCAGCAGGGCTTGGACTTAAACCTAATACCTCTGTGTTTTTTCTTTTTCCAAAAATCGAAAAATGAATTTTGAAATGAAAAATTGGTGAAAATTAAATTGCATTTGTTCCAATTTCAACTTTACAATTTACAATACCTTGTCGCGATGTTGCGGTTGTTGTCGCGGTGGTCAAGGCGTGTCCGCAACTTCTGTTGTTGTTGTTGTTGTTCATCCACAGGGAGGCGGCATGGGCCCACAGCATGGATTGGGCCAGCAAGGCGAGGTGCCAATTTGGTGGAGAAGGACAACCAATCGGAGGGGGCGGAGGGGGCGGAGCCAGTGCGGGTCCAATTACTGTAGGACTACGGTGGAGGTGTAGGTTGGGTCGGATACTGTAGTGCAGGGAAAGAGATAAATAAGTCGGATAATGTCAAAGAAAGAGAGAGAAAGGTTTTTGGATAAGGAAATTTGAATTTTCAAAAACAATTAAATTTCTGTATTTCACTTGCAAAATATGAATTGAAAGTGTTCGACAAATTTAAAATTGTACAAAAATACGGTAAGTTTCTCGTAAACTATCGCTACAGTATTGTTTCTGATAAAAATGTTAAAGTTTACAAAGAAAGGAATACGGTAGTTTTCTGTTTTCTGTATTTTCTGGTTTTTAAGGACACAATACTGTAGTTCATAGTACATACCGTTTTTCTAATTCTCAACCCCACTTCGGTGAAAACTGAGGAAGAACAAATAAAAAAAATGGGGAAAATTATGAAATATCGAGCTAAATTTCAACAAATTGGTGGGATGCCGGAAAATGTTAAAAATTTAAGAGATTTTCGAAATAATGAAGGAATCCCCCGGCCCATGAATTCAACTATCCTCTGAGGGGGGGGGGGGGAGAGGGATAATTAGAGAAAAAACGGTAGATACGGACGAGGAAATACGGTAAATACAAAATATGTGTATTATTTTTCTCATTTTGCCTGTTGGGAGTTGTCGTTTGCAGCACCGTCGCCACCTTCCTACTGTAGCCGGTCTCCACCGTATTTCTACCGTACCCATTTTCCGGACCACCGTTTGCGCCGTCGCCGCGCCACAAATTTGCGTTTTGCGCGCTGAGAATGGCGCTGAGTTCGTCCGCGGCGCGGTCTGCCGCGCGCGTGCGCAATCTAAGAAATTTTCGAGTCAACATTTTTTGCATTTTTTGGATTTTTAAAAATGCAAAAAAACCGAACATCCGATTGATGGAGCTGATGGAGGGTGCTTGCTGGCAAATGCCTAAATAAAAGTGTTTTCTTGAATGACTGTACTTTAGCCAGGATACAGTAGTTTGGGGGGGGTATTACAAAAAATAGGAAAATAAAATACCCAATTAGCCTACCTTGGAAAACAACCCTCTCTTAGCCCTGTTTTTCGATTTTTACTAATAATAAGGGCGAGTTATGATGTCAATGCGAAAATACGGTTGCGTTATCAAAATTGACATTTTTGAATTTTGAAAGGTTACTGTAGGAAATGGAAACTGCGGCCCATGTCATTTTATTTTTTTGTTTTCAATTCAAAAAGGGCTCTGTAGGGGCTTTCGAATGTAATTAATCTGTGCCTGGATACGGTATACCATATTGCGTCCACAAAAGTACCGTATCCTATTTTCATTCTTCCTACAGTAACCTTTCTGAAATTTAAAATGATATTTAGTTACATATTGTGATTTTATTATTTAATACATTTTCAAGAAGGCCATAGTTGCATTCAGATGCCTTTATCGTTTTTGGCCATTTTCACGGTTTACTGTAACGATGTGACAGAAAATATGGTAAATACCGTATCTTAGGCCATTTTTTAATGTTTTTACCTTCCGCGATGAGTCGCTCCCGTATCTCCCAGGCAAAGATCCCAGACTGTTCCCGCTTGTACTGCTCGATTTTGGCCACAACACCGGGCGTGGCCACCTTCGGCTTTGTGCCTGCCGTTGAAGAGGAGGTTGAGCCTAAAACATATATTTGGTAACCATTTGGGGTTTATTAGGCCGAGCCTGAACAATTCAGAAAATTCTAAATTTGACCCAAAAATCGGAAATTTGGCCTGATTTGAAGTGAGATCAGCTTTAAAAATTTTAAAAAATCGAATGGTTTTTTTTCTAATGAATCGAAGATTAGTACACCCTGGTTTTTGGATTTCCGAAATTGAAGAAATCTGCTTACAAAGGTTATGGGGGACCAAAAATGGGCCTAGTTTTTCGAAAAAACTGTCTTTTTACATAATAGAACAACTTAAAAACTTCAAGCTTCGGCTTCGTTTTTTCACGATTTTTTAGCTCAATTACGGAATCCAAAAAACAAAGTTTAAAACCCCAATTATCTAATTTGGTTTTTCTAAAATTTTCAGGTCCTAACGCATTCGAATGATATAGAAATTTTTGATAAAAATTCAAAAATTTTTAGCCTCGCGGTGAACAAAATTTTGGCTCCTTCGGCAGATCGCCGCTCCTTCGCCGAAGGTGTTGCTGGTGGTGACGGAGCATTTTCAACACACAAAAATGGCAGTGATATACGGTAGCTAAGATGGTGGACGTGGATACGGTAGTAAAAACAATGGGAGGTATACGGTACAAAAAAGGGAAAATTAAGGACAAATTGTAGTGGAAAATGAATAATGGGAAAAGGGGACGAGAAGCCCACACATTTTGCTATTCTTCACAAGTACCTCCCACCGAAAGCACTCAAATCCCATTCTTTGGAAGAAAGGATAGGGTTACTGTAGCCCCAAAAAAGTCCCTTAAAAGTCAACCAATGGCCTTTTTGGGTGTACGGTATCTTAAAAGATACAAATGATTTATTGAAAAATGGGGTGTACGGTAGTTAAAGGGTGCCTTATGAAGTTGTCCAATAGCAACTTTTTAGTGTACTGTACTTATAAATTCATGTGATTACTGTAGCACAAATGTGGTATACTGTAGTTCAAAAGTTGCCCATAAAGTTGTTCAATTTAGTGTACGGTAGCCAAAAAATGTAAAATTCACTCAACGACGTCTTTGGTGTACGGTAGCCAAAATGGTTCGCATCTAATTAGCGTCTTTTTTGGGGTACGGTAATTAACACAATTTGTTTAGTTTTTTTGAACTTACTCCGCTTGGTATGCGGTAGTTAAAGTTCAGCCCAAAAAACAAAATTCATGTTCATATGAAAATAAGTTTAGGCTTAGGGCTTGTAGCCCCGCAGGTTTTGGTCAAAATTTTTGTAATTTGACTTAGGCTTAGCTTCAGCAAAATTTTTTGCATTTTTTTGTTGCAAAAATGAGCAATTTGGCCACTCTCTCCTCCCATGTGATTCTTCTGATGAGCTCGTCCCGCCCCACTCAATTGGCTTCTTTTCTCACTTTTTTCGCCTTCTCCGTTTTGTTGGCCACGCCCATTTCTGCTGAAATACAAAATTACAGTAGGAACGAAGGTTCAGTGGTTATCAGATTGAATTACGGTATTTTGTGGGTGAGTACAGTACATTGTATCTTCTTCAGCAATAAGTACCGTATTTTTCAATTAATTATACCAAATATTTTGTTCATTTTCCGCTTTTTCCGATCGATATTTTCTTCGGTGTAGCCCCTTGTTCCTTCCCAACTTTGGATTTGTTCCCATGGCCATTTTGGGTCACATTTTTTTAATTTTCCGATTCGGGCCTAGGCCTAACTCTAATAAGACGAGGGAGGGGGGACACCAAACATTGTTTGGCTTTGCCCTCCCTCCGTTAACAAACAAGTACCGAAAAAAGTACCCTGGGAGCACAGGTGGGCAGCCTTCACCCAAAATCGAAAAATTTGGCTCAACCCCCCTTAAATTTTCGGGTTTTATTGCATTTTTTATTGGAAATTTTTTGCGCGATGCGCCTGTTGGGGGGGGAAGGGGAGCTTTGAGGGGAGGTGTCCATCTGTGCCCAAGGATACTATTAGAAGAAATATGGTGTTTGCTGAGTCCACTCCCCTCCTCCAGGTTTAGGCTTTTGGGTAAAATTTAATTTTTTAGTTTTTAGGCTTGTTAGCCCCAAGCCTCCCCAAAAATCCTTGCGCCACCCCCCCCCCCCCCATTTGGAGTGGTGGGTTGAACAAATCTCCCCCGAGGGAGATTTTAGAGAAAATACGATATTTTATTTTTCAAAAATTCTCCTGTTGGAATTTCAACCTACCCAAACCAACCAACCATCTTCACCACCACCTCTTTTTTTGAATAAAATATTTTCCAATTTTTCCCATTGTGTGCATTATTTGTCATTCTTTTTGCACAAAAATGGAGCGGGCGCGGGGTTTTGTCCCAAAAATCAAACACAAAAACGGACCAATTCTCTCCCCTTTTCGTCCTTTTCCGTTACGTATTATACTCTCCCCGTGGTCTCCAACCCATCCCATTGGCCTAAAACCAACGGAAGAGTTAATCGATCGGAGAAAAGGACAAAATAGCGCGGGAAACTGAGAGAGTGTCAGAGAAAAAGAGCGATGTAAGATAGCACTGCGATGGATTGGTGGTAGGCAGAGAAAGTGAGAAATGGCGAGATAGCATGGCGATTGAAGAGGACAGAGATGGAGAGAAAGGACGAGAAGATGCATTGATAAGCAACCCAGCCCAACCCTCTCCCCTCCCCCCCCCCTCCCTCCTCCCACACCCATCTCCAATACTCGAAATGATTATTATTTGTCCCTTTTCTCATTTTTCCTTTTTCTCCACAACAAAAACTTTCCTTTTTTGTTCATTTTTATTCTTTTCATTTTTTCATTTTTCGCCAAAAACATATTTTGGAGCGATAATTTGGCGCCAATTTAAATATTTATTTTTTGTTCCAAAATTGCCTCAAGGCATAAGCAAACCCTGGGGGTTAAGCCTAAGTCGAAGCCTGTTGTGAAGGATATCACGCCAATATACCGTAATCCCCCTCTCGGAGTGGGTTAAAGTTAAACCGCCGGTGGACATGGCTTCTCTTTTTTCAGCTTTCCCTTGTCAATTATTTCTAAATTTAAGCTTATTTTTCGCTGAATTTCTTCGATTTTTCAAAAAATTCCAGCAGCAGATGGCCAGTAGAACGGGTAAAAATGTGCCCTTTTAGCCCACTCCAGCCGAAGGAGGTGTTTAGACTAATTAGACAACTGATCCCCGCCGGAGGCCAAAGCAAACAGGTGGCGAGACCCGAAAAAAGCAAAAAAGAATAGCCTCAGGGCATATATTTTAAAAAGAAAACTGGCTTAAACTTTGACAAGCCTAAAGTATATATTGCCTAGGCTACCGTAAATCCTCTATTTTACTCACTACCGTACCCCCTTCCAATGTGCCCACTACCGAGCCCGTTCCAATTGTCCCTACTACCGCCCTCCATTGTATAGCCCAATTTTTAGACAGAAACGGTCGAACATCCATAAAATACCGTATTTCCTCTAATAGAACCCCCGGGAGTTCTATTTTTCAATACCCCCCCCCCTGAGAGGGGGGGGGGCTCTATTAGAGGAAATACGGTAGTTCAAAAAATGCCTTTTTACATCCAAAAATCCGCTGCCGGTGGAGAGCAAAGCTCAAAGCTAATAATAATAATTTAATTGGACAACTGCCCCAAAAAGCAGGTGCTGGGTGAGTGCCCCAGGGCATATAAATTGCTTTATCTCCTCGCCTCGTTTCCTTGACAATAATATTGAGGAGAAGCCCATTTGATGCGTAAATATGGCACAACACACCATTGAAATGGGTACACATTCCGCCGTTTTTCATTTTTCTTACGTCCAACTCAACCCCTTTCAAGCGTTCCCTCAACATAGGTGCTTAAAATAAAAATTAGGCTTAATTTTTCACAATTTTCACAATTTTTTCACAATTTTTTTATTATTTGGGATGGTAGTATTATTCGGAGATACAGTAGACAGAGCCAAAAAGTACAGTACAGTAACCTGGGAGTATATTTACATACCAGGCCCGTATTTCTTAGGGGTGTATTTTCTGAAAAATTCGCTTTTTAACGGTGTTTTGAATTTAAGCTTAAACTAAAAACGATTAAATTATGGCCCACAATTTTAAAAATACACCCATTAACTAATTTGATAAATGCAGTGTGGACAGGTATACGGTAGAGTAGACAAAACAGTACAGTAAGCTGGACGGGGTACACATACCGTATGTCCTTTGTCCAAACAAATACAGTAACCTGTGAGGGTGAACTACTGTGAACATTGGTGTTTACATTTGTACCGTACCTTTTTCTCTCGCTAAAGTAAACGAAAGGGTTACTGTACTCAATACACGGCTTATTGGGTACAGTTTCTTGTGGTAGTGTTATACTACAGTACAGATGGGATACTGTACTTTTCTATGGGATACTGTACTTTGTTACTGTACTTTTATTTTTTAATTTTCTTTTCCTTCAGTTCAATTCGATTATTAATTAGTCCCTTCGCACATTTTGGCCGTCCAAAATGAACGTGCACCGCTTTTTGAGCATGCCCAACGCGCTGAAGCCGTTGATTTTGGTTAGCAAAAAATTAATTTTTATTGGAAACTAAAAAACCCGTTGAAAAATACCGTAATTCGGGAAATTTTAATTTAATTTTTAATATTTTGGGGATTTGCACATTCAAAAAAAAGACAAACCAGATTGTGGTCGTAGTGGAGAATATTGTAGTTTAGAGTACGGTATTTTTCATAATTTGAATTTCTTGGATTTTTCGAATAATTTTTTATTTTTTCTACATTTTCCTTCTCAGGTGTTCGTTCTGCTGACAATGTTGTTGGCCGCCTCATCGCCCGGCAAATCGCCCACCGGCACATGGTTCTTCTGGCTGAACATCATCCTGCAGTGTAAACAAATTTAAACAAAAAATTGAAAACTTTAGGCTTAGGCTTCGGCTTAGCAGGCGGAATTATAGAAAATTGAAACAGGCGGAATTCCGAGACATTTATTGTCTTACTGTAATTTTCAAAAGTTTTTCGTTTCGATTTTTTAAAATATATTTGTTTGTTTTTTTGTCTTTTTTCAGTTGTGTTCATCACTTCGGTGTGTGCCATGTTTCTGTATGAGTGTGAAAGCTTCTTGACCATGGGACGGGAAGGCGGATGGCCCATTGTGGTGAAAAACAATAAAATAACAAATAATTTGACTCAAATTCAAAAATAGTAATTTTTTGAAATTTTTATCATTATTGTTGCCAATTCTAGTCAAAATTGTTTTTCTTTGCTGAAAATTTGATTTTTAAAGTAATTTTTTCCGCATTTCCAGGAGATGTCTTATTCGGGGGTGTGCGCCTTCTGCAACTTGTTGAACACATTCATTTTGGCGGGCGGCCACAAAACAGAAACGGACAAAAACAGCAACAACTACGTGGTGGCAGCGGTAATTTTTGAATTTTTCGTAAAAATTTTGTTGAATTTTTTCTGAGGCCTCATGATCGCTGAGGCATCTAGTCGAAAATTAAATAGGATGGATAAACCCCTTCCAAAAAAAAAAGTAAAATTTATAAACAATTTTATTTAGTTTTGTATTTAAATTAAAAAAGATAGGCTCAAATTTAAAAATGAAAATTCAGTTTCAATGTCCTTAAAAGAACGAACAGAATATTTGCACTTTTATTTTTTTAAATTTTGTATCCCAGCAGGCATGACATTTATTCCTTTTTCTGTTTATAAACAATCTCAAAATAATTTAATTAAATTTTTAAAAATTCCACTAAAAATGTTCAATTTTATACCTATACTTTGCAGTTCTCCTCCCTGTTCCTGGCCATTTTCTACTGCATCGGCGGCCTGATGATGTTCCGAATTTGGCGGGGCTTTGTCAAGTCGGGCGCCAGCCAAAACCCGACGCCGAACGTGCAGGCCGGCAACATTGGCAGCATGCACCCGGGCGTGTGATGGTCCGACTACTGTAGGGAGGGGGTTGTCCGATGTACGGTAAACAGACAGAAAAAAAAGTAAACTGTAACTAGAAAAATGCAGACAGAAAATAAAAGGCAGGCCTGACCTGATCAGACCCCATGCCTAGAGTATACCCACCTCTGAAATGCTAAATTGAAAATTTCCCGAAAAATTCGCACTTTTCTGCCTCAAACTAATTCAAAGTGGTGTGTAAACCTGCATTTTTCGATTAAGTGACCTTTCGGTAAAAATGGTGGTCGGTTTTGTTTTTTTGTACTCAAAATGCATTCTTAAGAATTTTTCCCGCCTCGAACTTTTTCTGGTTGCCTGACAGTTATAAAATAAAAAATAACAGACTGAAGACAACGTAGGTATCGTAGTTTGGACAACCCTACCTGACAGTTGTGTGACATTTTGTTTTCCATGAAAAATTGTTTGATATTCCAAGTAATTTTCAATCATTTCAGGCCAGTAACTCTATCTAGGAGAAGGAAACTTGTTATTTTGCAAAATAATTTTTTTAGTAATTTTTTACCAAAATTATGTTATTTTTTCTACGTCAAAACGATTTTTCAGATTTTTTTCTGGTTATGGGCCTGAATAATTTTCTCTATTTTTTATCATTACTCCCTATTGTTGCCATTAATCAAAATCCAGCCAAATCATTTTACATCCAACTTAAAATTTGCATATTTATTTAAACAAAAAATGTTGGATAAATTTAAAATTATTTTTTACACATCCCGGTACATTATTCATATCTGTTTGAACTTTGAATGAAGTTATACACATCATCATAATTTGATTAGAAATAAACAATTATGATTAAAATCATTGTTATTAAAATTGTCATGGAATAATATTGTTTCATGAAGATAAAATATATAGAAATAGAAATATAACATAACAACAAATACACAAAAGTGACATATAATATAGGCAATTTGTGGAATTTTTTAATTGATATTATTAAGAAGAGGTTTTTCGTCAAAAAAATACCCAAAAAACTTTGGAAAAATTAAATAATTTTTAGGATATTCTTATTAGAAAAAAATAATTATCATACTAATTTGTCAAACTTTGGATTTTTTCTAAGAATTTCAAAGAAATAAACTGGCCCAATTCCTAACAACATCAAACCATAATGCCCGACTGGGTTAGCCAAAAAGTCACTCGCAGCAGTGCGTAGACAGCGACACCGCCCAGCACGGTCAGCAGGGCACGTCTGGCCCGGTACACCTCCAACTCCATGGCCTTGACACGACCCTGCAACTCGTGCTCACTCTGCGTCAGGCGTTTGATCTAAAGATTGTGCAATTAAAAATGACAGCTTTTTCCTTTTTAAAAAATTGAGAAATCGTCACAATTTTTAATGGATATTTCCAAAATTTTTAGATAAAATTTTCATAATTTTTCTATGATTTTTTTGACAAAATTTGCCATTTTCAATATTTTTTATAAATAATTTAAAAAATTCGTTGCTAAAAAGATTAGATTTTTTTGAAATTTGTAAAATACGGACCGCCAAATTTTTGGCCGCAATCCTTTCATTGATGGCTTCATCTTCGTCGTCGATTGTGCTCAGCGATTCAATGATTGCTTCGATTGCATAGTTTTTGACCTGTGTACGTCTCACTCGAGCTCGACAAAGTGGGCATTCAAAGAATCCCTAATATACATAAATTAGAGTTTGGCGAGACCGGTTAATTCGGGATCAATTTTCACAAAAGTGCTAAATCTCATTATCTCGAGATTATTAAAAATTGCTTGAACTTAAATTTAACAAATTTTTATCTTATTGTTAGTATCATTATTTGTAAAAAAGAGTATTTTTAATTTTAAATGAGAATTGAATTTTTTAAAGTTGAATATGGGTTTGGAATGTCAAAAGTCCCCAATTTTCGTTAAAAACGTGTTACTTTTTTTGTAAATACGTTTAATCTATTCATAGTGAGACAGGATACAGGACTAATAATTTGAAATGATTTTGAGCACATTGTTTATTAGAAAAAGGTCGTTTTAAATTCTTTTAATAGTTTTTTGATAGAATAATCCAGGTTTTAAACATTTATAAGCATTTTGCTTTATTTAACTTTTTGAATTTGCAATTTGCATACCAAGTCACTCCTACCGCCGCCGGCACCATCTCCGCGCCGTGCATAGCTCTCCATCTTTTTCAGACAGCCCTGACAATGGGAGTGTCCGCATGGAAGCACTTCCGGCGTTTGGAAGACCAGCATACAAATGGGACAATGCAGTGGAGATGAATCGATCCGGATTTGCTCAGCATCCTCAATTTGTTCACATTTCTGTAAAATGTCAAAAAATCAGTTTTCTAGACTATAAATTTTTGAGTTTTTTAAAAGTTTCTCAACTAAATTTTTCTAAAAATGTTTTTTTAGGATGTTTTGAGTTGAATTAGAATCCGAATATGAATTTTATTTAATCGTTTGGGTAGTGAAATTACATGACTCATACATAAAGTTGTGTTAAAATGAAAAATGTGCTGAACCGGACCTTTTTTAAGTAGAAATTGGTAATAAGAAAATCCAAGTCATGCACGAATTTTCGGGAATCTTTTGGGACGGACGGATGGAATTTATTTCAAAGTCAAAAACCGTTGTTTTTTCTTCAAAATCGGTTTGTTTTGTTTATAATTTAAATCCTAAATCTTATCTTGATATAATTTATGAAAAGATGAACAAACCAACCTTGACTTTAGTGTTTGATTGTCCCATTTTGCTGGCTAGCTTTTTCAGTAAGAACATAATATCCAAGCTTAATAAATAGATAGATACATAGAACAAATAAAATATGGATACAATTAAAATTTTCAATAAAAAAGACAACAATTAGAGAGATGTGCGTGTGGTGCGGGAATAGGATTCCCGTGAAAATTTCCGGGAATCCCGGTCCCAATTCTCTTCCCTCCCTCCCGATCTCTTCCCGTTCCCGAAAATTTAATTTTGCACAAATCTCTCTCTATTTAGCTCTAGATGTTTTTGATAAAAAATGTTTATCTATATTTTTATTTTTATCTGTTTACTTTTTAAATATTTTTTTTAAATTTTTTTTATTTATAAAATAAAAATAAAAAATAAAATAGAAACAATTCTATGGCATTATGTATTTTCGAATAAATTTAAAAAGAACAAACTAGTTCCTTTTTTGATGATAATCGCCCTGCTGCTGGGCTATTCGACTCCTCCCCCAGCTCCCGGCTTGCCCCTGGCTGGGGCTGGGGTGTTATTTTGAGTTTGACCGGGAAGACGACGAACGAGAAAACAGAAAACCTACACAATTGTTTTATTTTTACCTTTTTTCACTTTACGTTTACATTGAATAGTATAAAGGCTTTTTAAATTTTGCTCATTATTATTTTTTAATTTTTTCGATTTTAAGCAGAAAAGGAAGCAAAAAATGAGGTTGACCGAGTTGTTGTGTCTTCGGCGAATAATCAACAGTGGCTATCATCCCTTCAAAGTGATTCCTAAGCCGGCTATTTGGCCAAGACGGGAACGGCTCAAGCGTCTCACAGCGGTATTTTTCGATTTTTTAAAAATATTATGAAATCAATTTTGAGGCCTATTAAATATAAAGTGATAAATCTTGCTATTATTAATTATATATTTATTTAATGAATGAAACAAAAATTTTGCAGTGGCAATACGGACAAGAATTGTCGTCGGTCAAAGCAGGTTCGCGAAAGTTGCGCAAAATATTCATCTACATGGACATGCAACGTCAGGACGCTCCTCGCCTCGAGCGATATGTGAGCAGCTTACTTTGGATTTTTACATATCTCAAAAATTTGGCTAAAATTTTCAACAAAAAATCAACAATTCAAATTGAAATTTTAATTTTCATCAAAGCCGAACTTGTTCTTAGGGACCTTTTCAAGCCTATACTAAAACTAATCACATATCTGGAAAAATTTTATACCTATAGGATCTATGAAATTTGCAAAATTTAATTTTTCTGATGAGTCCTAGGCCACTAACTAAGGTTGAAAATGTTATGGAACAAAGTTGTATTCGATCAACTATTTGAAATTATTCATCTGAAATTTAAAAAAAGCAATTTTGAAATCTTTTTAGTACGCCGAAGAGCGCATGAACGCAGCGCTTGAGGAGCACAACGCGGAGCCCGACGTGTTCAAATCGATGTTGAGCCAAGCGCATATACTGCTCGACCAACGCATTCTCTCCCAACTGGCAATCTATGAGCCGAGAAGCTTTAAGGTTTTTGTTTTGAGATAGTCAATTTTTTCATAACCAAATGGGAAATTCTTAGGGGTGTATATTAATAGATTCGATTTCAGTGGTAATTTTTACAAAAAAGTCAATTTTAATGAGTCCAAAAACATTTAAGCGAATAATAGACCATTATGAATTTTGTGATAATTTTGAGCTAAAATACAAAAATATACTTTAACTTTTTTTTTAATTTAGATCTTTTTGTTTAAATTCGAGGAAAATTTTTTTACAGGGCAGAATTTCGCTTTGGTAAGGAGTAGGGGTATACCCCGGAAATGGTCTCAAGGCCTTTTTTGCTTTTTTGAGCACCCAAAATAGACATCATTCTAACTTTTTAATTTGATGATATCGGTTACCCATGTACATGGCCGTCGCCAGCTATCAGCTACAAACTGCTATCAGGCGCTATCAGGGCTATCAGGGGTATATCTGCTATC
>JAQIYK010000090.1:0-21531 GCA_034700465.1 Rotylenchus robustus
CCCAACCACCCACTCTTCGTCCCCCCCCCTCTCTGTCCCCTATTTTTCTCTCTCTCTCTCTCCTCTTCTCTCTCTCTCTCTCTCTCTCTCTCTCTCTCATCCCCTCTCATTCCCTCTGCTCCTCCTCCAACTATCTCATCTACCGTATCCCCCATCTTCCTCCCCTCCCCTCCACTTTCGGTCTTCTTCCCCTCCCCCCCCCAACACACCCTTCTTCACATTGGTCTCCCTCCCTCCCCTCTCCTCCCTTTTTGTGCCCCTTCCCGCCCCAATCCAATTTTCCCTCCTCGAGAATACCATCCTCACCCTCCCCAACCAATACATTCCAATTCCCACATCGACAATATGTTTGTTTGGCTCTTTTTGTTGTTTGATGTCGAGAACAATGCCAAAATTTGAAAATTTTAATTTTGTGATCAAAATTCGACTAATAAGTAATACTTTGCTCTGTAGACTAAATTCAAAAGGTCAATTTATTGTATAATTTTCCGATAAAATTATTTGCACCTTTCATACATGTCCTGCATGTCCAGCTTCCGTTCCATTCTTACGAGTTGACCAAATCCTGTTCAGATTCCCATCCATATGGCTTCTCCTCACTTCCATTCCTGCTCCCCTAACCAAAACGATGATGGCGATGAGAAGAACGAGTCCGAGCAGGACAAGCAACACCACCAACAGCCGAACGAACATGAACATGCCCCCGGCCCATCCTCCGTACCGAACAACAACAACAACAGTCCGTCTCCCCCAATGAACAATGCATCAGATGATAGGCCACAGAATGTAAAGCCAGAGAACGACGACCTGGACGATGAACAGAAACAACAGCAGTTGAGCCCGGAGGAGGTGGCCGGCCAGCTGATCAGCATAGCGGGAGCCAGGTTGGTGGCAAAGGCCAGGCAGTTTAATTAATGTCCGGGAAAATTGAATTTGAAATTTAAAAGGAGAACTCTATTTTAGAAACTATTAAACGATTGGAGAGACGGGTAGGATCTGAAATCTGATTGAAAAAGGGATTTAAGTTCTTAAGTTTTTGATAAGTAAGCGATTGGTTTGCAACCCTTTCCATGAGCTTGGTTTGGTATTGGTGCACAACCCCAAAAATGGTCACAATTTTTGGTGGGCGAAAAGGCAATAAAATTGGGTAGGAAAGGGAGGAAGGGAATTGGTTGGGGAGGAAAAAGAAATAAATTACACTTTGGGGAGAAAGGGGGGGGGAGGGGGGGGGGGAGGGAGAGGGGAGGGGAGGGGGAAAATGACAAATTTATTGTCGGGCAAAAGTGCCAAAATTGGACAATGGGAAGAGGAGTGAGGGATACAACACGGAAGAATGCCCTGGGGGCTGGGGGCACCGCCTAAAAAGCAACAAATCAAACAAGAAAAAACAACCATTTCAAATTTAATAAGAAAGCAGCTTTCAAAATCCAAGAAAAGGGACCCTATGGTATTTTCCAAACTTCACAAAAAAATCACAAAAATACATGAAAAATATGCCCTTAGGGCACCTCCCAAATCCACAAATTCTAGCGCAAAATTGATTTTAAAAATTGCAAATTTCCGTTTTTTTAATACCGTATTCTCTAATTTTGAATTCGAAATTTTAGTTTTTTCATATCCCGATGAATACGGTGTTAAATTGAAGAAAATACGGTAAACCATGTTAAAATTAGTGCCTTTAAAGGGAGGCAATCCGTCGTCTGCAGAGCGAACGGCGCGAGGTGCTGCAGGGCCTGCGGGCATTGGCGGCGGAGGGACGACTGATCGAACGGGCGGAACGGACGGTGCACGAGTTGGAGGAGGAGCGGAGGGTGCACACCGAGGCCATCCAGCAGATCAACCAGGCAAGGGGCAAAAGAGGGGGGGAGCAAGTACAAATACAAACAGCAGGACGGGAGAGGAGAGGAACAGAACGACGGCGGGTGATGAACACATTTGGACTTTTCAGGAGAAGGACGAGTTGGAGCCGATGCTGGAGGGTGTGCGCGCGAAGCGGCGCAGAACGGAGAGTGCGTTGTGCGAGCAGTACGCACACGTGCCGGTGCTGTGGGAACGGTTGGCCAAGCGGGCGCGCGAGTTGGACATGGCGACGCCGTGCGGAGGAGCGGACGAACTTCTGCCGAAGGCGGTGCTCTCCGAGTGGGCATTCCTTTAGCTGAAAATTAGGCAAAATCGACCTGAAAACATAAAATATTCACAGAAAATTTGGAAATATTTTCGGAACTTTGTAAGAGGAGTAAATACATTGTTATAAATAAATTCCAAGATTTTAGTGGCCGAGAACTGCTGATCCGACCGGACGAAGTGTCCCCTGATGGCGGCGATCCCACCGAAAATTCGACACCTCCTCCGTCGAGGGATGATGCGGTGCCCAGCCATCCAGCGCTCCACAACGGGATCATTAGTCCAGTGGGTTATAAAAATTGAAATGAAAAGAAAACTTGCTTTGGATAATTCTGTCTAAAAATAGTCTGTTTATTTTTCTTCAAAAGCACGTCCTAATTTGCCTTTTTGGCATTGTGTAGCAGGACCAGCTGCAGGCGGTCGCGCTTGCCCTGCTCTTCCAGCATCAGCACCACCAGCAACACAACCACCCGTCCCCGCTGCTGTTCGGCTCCCCTCCGCCCGCGCCTCCCCTCGCCCCCGCCCTGCTCCATCTTCCGCCACATGTCCGCCCCCGCTCCTTCCTTCCCCATCTCTCTTCTCCGTCCCCGTCCTCCTCCGTCTCCGTCCCCTCCGCCTTACTCAGCCGTACTCATGACGAGATTAACCGGGCTCGGGAACAACTGAACTACAAGCACATGCCACTACCGCCCGCCATCGATCACCAGCACCAATCGCCGCCAATGAAAGTCAATGGTTTTTTAAAATTTCAAAAAATTGACGAATTTGGCAAAAACCACCGAAAATTTTACTCTAAAAATGGCCCAAATGTTAAAAATACGTTACATCATAGAAATATATTAAACACTTTTTACTGAAAAAGTTTAAAAAAGAAAAAGTAAAATGGTTTTTTTGTACCGTACATGTACCATACCATCATCATCATCATTCGGCATTAGCAATTTTTACCGTATCCAAATTCAAATAGCGTAGAATGTTAATCAAAAGTACCGTAGTATGTGTTTCAGACGTGCACTTCCTGTCAGGAGTTGATCCATCGGAACGCGCCCACCTGCCCCAACTGCAAGCAGCGCAGCAGGTCAAAGAATCCGAAGAAGCCGCGCCGGAAGGCCGAAGATCCGCCGCCGGCACCGAATCGGAGGAATTGAGAAGGACGGGGTACGGTAGGAGTACGGATACGGTATCGGAAGAAGGATACGGTACATTGATTGCCGTGGATCATTGCTTACCCATTGGCCTCATTGTTCCCTCGCTCATTCTTTTGATTGTATTGCACCGATATTTTTGAGTTATAAGTGAAGAACATGATGATTACTGTAACAGACATTTGAAGCTGGTTACTGTAGAAAGAGTTGAGTGAGAGTGGAAGGTTTCCATTGTTAGCTGAAGGTCAGTTTGGTTCTAAAAGACCAAAGTGGTCCATTTTGTTCTTTTGACTACCATTTATCGAAAAACGCACCTCTAAAGGTCCTCTTCGGCACTCTCCCAGGAAAAAACTCCCTCGGCAGCTCCTCGGCATTTTCGGGCTTGAAAAAGGAGGAGGGAATTTTGAAAGTTTAAAAAAAGATGATTTGTCCCAATGAGGGAAAAGACGAGAAAAGGGAAAGTAAAGGGAAAGGTGTCCGTCCGTCCGTCCATGTTGTGCTCGTCGCCAGTCATCCCACAAGTTTTGCCTCATTTCCACATCATCAACACCTTTTCCCATTGCTTTTCCCATTCCATTCTCTTCCGAAAATGGTGATGATGAACAGGAGGAGGAGGAGGGGAAGGAGGACGGTACTGTGGTCGATCGTGGTGGGTATCTCATCCCCCGTCCTCCTCCTCCCCCCGTCCTTCCCACCATTTTCCCATTTTCCGCTTTGCTCCCCACTTTCCCGCCTTTCCACATCCATTCATAGACCCCCCTTTCCCCCTTCGCCCCTCCCGCGCGCAAATGGGCATTGCGGTGGACGGGCGGACGGAATAAACTTTGTCCATCTTCGCCACCCGACCACCCTCAGCACCCCCAACATACATTCCACCCCATCCCCCAGTCCATCCTCCTCTTCATTTGCTCCTTTCATATAGGTGTACCTTCTCATATTTCATTTGGTGGCAATCTCGACCCCTACAGAACTCCTTTAACCAAAAGACTTAATCAAGCTGCATGTCTGCCAAATAAAATTGATTTTAACCTAATTTTGTTTGGAAAAAGGGTTCTCTTTCGCTAGAAAACTCTCTGCAGGTGTTGACCCTGGGTTACCTTATGTGTAAAATTTGTAAGCCCAAAATGAACCAAACAATACCGCACCAGCAGGAATGAACGATTCGAAAATCAAAGGAGATGCTCCGTGTTCGCCTCTTCTTCCCCTTCCCATTTCTCCCCCAAATTTTCCCGTCAAAAATGAAACTGCGACATCCAACGACAGTGAACTTGCCGAAGATGAGGCCACCGACGCTGATGGCATTGTTTCGGCACTGTTTGCAGTGGCGGAGGCCAGGTTCAAAAGAAGAGATTTTGCACTGGACATGAACCTTTGGACCTGAACCATGAAAATCCAAAAAGATTGATTTTTACAATAAACTAATAATAGAATTTTAAAAAATAATATTTATTTTTTACTTTTTGTTTAATATTCCCCAAAAAAGATCGGCTGTCGCGGAGTTTGGCCGTCGCCTGGGCGAACTGCGCGAATTGAGCCGAGAAGGGAGGCGTGATTTGGCGATGGAGAGGGATTGCGAGCAGGTCGAGAGACGCCTGGAGGAGGAGAAGAGAACGCACCAGGACGAGCTGAGATGCATCAACCAGGTCGACAACGGCGGGAAAAGGCTAAAAATAAAAAATAAACAATTAAATTTTATCTAATTTTTGACACTTTTTTTCAAAACCAAATAATGAGAAAATTGTACTGTAAATGTACAGGACATGAACCAGCTGGTGGACTTGCTCCGAGGGCGGAGGGACGAATACGAACGGAAGAAGCGCGAACTGGAGGAACGTTTGGAGAACATCAAACGGAAGGTGGCGAACGGTGGACTGGTCGAAGAAGACGGCGGAAGTTCATCCGCCGAAGGTGGGTGAAGTCAGTGTTGGGCAGTCTGCTGGAATAGGATAGGATATCCTAAGAGTACTGTATCCGTCTTGTCTCAACTCCTGCAATAAAATATTTTTAAAATTAAAACGGAATATTTCGATTAATTGATTGCGATAAACAAAATACCGGTTCCACTATGTTTAAATATACGGTATTTTCTACCTGTGGTCTGCCTTTCTTCCAATGTCTTTTAGCATCGCCGCCCTCCTCCTCCTCCGTCAGTTCCAATGCGCCGACTCCGTCCTCCTTCCACAGCCAATTGTTCCTGTGCGCCTACCAATGGTTTCTGGTCCTCCTCCAACAACAGCAGCAACAATCCCATCCGAACAACAACCCCAGGTCAAATTATATGCATGTATTGTATAGGTTATATGCATGTATTGTATAGGTAGGTCCCCGAATGGACTTTTCATCGGGTTCAGGGTATCGATAGACTATTAAGTCCGCTTTAAGCCGAAACAAAACTATACCCAACTACAGGGCACCTAGGGGTTCTTTTATCAGAAAAATCTGATGTGATACTCAGGGATGTGGTAATGTACCGTACCTGCTGTAGTTATATGCTGTATTTGGAGGACTGTATGCCATTTCTATGGGCAAAATTGGACTGAACCCCCAGTCCCTCTCCCCTTAATCGGTATGCATTTCACAATTTTGGTCCCACTCCCCGTCCATATATTTGTTAACCTTTGCCCTGAACAGAATGATATCCAACAACAATCCAGCTGGACAGCAGCAGAAACCACCGCAACAAGCCAAAATGAAGGTGAATGAACAATGGAATGGGCCCCTAACTTGGGATATATTTCTGAGCCGAAAACAAAATACTTTTGAAATTTTTTAGCGGAAACTTTAATTTTTGGCCATTTTTTATTTCGAAAAAGGTCGTAAAATATTACTTTCACAGTATATTTTGGCAACGATGTCAAACAATGGATAAGGTAATGCTGGATATGGTACACACTTTCAGGAATGTTTGATCTGCCACAAAGACATCCATCGAAATGCACCGACATGCCCCTATTGCAAGAGCAAAATCACATCGAAGGCATCGAAACGGGTGCGCAAGTGAATGGGAACAATAATAATAATAAGTCACACTTTTGATCGGCTAGTGGACATATAACATACCGTACCCTGTTTTGCACAGTAAATAAAAATTACAGTAAATTGAAGATGCTGCAAAAATATTATGAAAAACGAACACAAAAAGGCTACCCAACTTTTTACAATATTATCAATCATTCGAACATTTGAAAAATCAAAAATCATGGTCCGTTCATGAGCAGATGCTCCGATCGGCTCGACAGTCTGCCTTCACTGTGGCCAGAAAGAGTCTCCCATTTTGGCAGACGCACAATTGGTACTGTGCCGAGCCAAGCCCACTGCTCGTCTGCATGCCGGACATGTAGATACTGCTCGAGTCCAGTCGGATTTCGCCCTGCCAAAGACAAAGGCCGATGTTCATCGAAACCGAATTTTTCCATACTGCCACTATTCTATTACATATTCCGTCAACCGCATGAAAATTTTATTTAGTAGATTTAGATTATATATATGTTCAAGCCCGAAATTTTGAAAACCCAAACCTAATGACTGCTAACCCAAAACCACTCTCTGTGGATCAATATGTATTTACAGTTTACAGCTTCCACTAATGACGGACAGTCAGCATAATTTCTTACCAAAAATTGAAATAAATGTTGAAATTTATTTATTTTTTGAAATTTTTGGTGGTATAAGCATATAATAACATATAAGTAGGGGGTTGGTACCTGTCTGGCTTTCAAGTTGATGTCAAAGATGGAATTGATTTGGATTTCTCCCGCTTTGCTCAGTAACTCAATGTCCTGGCCGGCTTCAACTACAAGACTTCGCGTTGGCGATTCCAAACTGAAATTTTTGAAAAATTAAAACAACGAAAAATCGAAACCAATTCCCAACCCAAACCTCAATGGGCTGTCCGGTTCGGGCCGTACAATTGAAGTTTGGATGGCGCCCTCGAAAATACTTCCACCATCGTCTGGATGGAATAATTAATAAGGAAGGATAATAAAAGTGCGCCATTTGGCGTTTCCATTGATTTTGGTGTCTTGTTCTGTCAACAGATCAAGATTGAGATGATATCAATCATCATGTCATAATAGATTCATTCAACTCAAGAAATAAAGGAAATTGATTAATTAGTCCACTCTTAATTAATTGATTGAGTAGTGTCCGGACACGTCCTTTATATTCCGAAACATTTAATTTTGGCATTATTTTGGTGTAATGTTTGGCATTATGTTTATTTAAAAAGACATTCCGATTCGATTCCGTAGGAAAGAAGAGAGAAAAAAGAAGAGAGAGGGAAGAGAGAAAAAGAGAAGAGACAAAAAAAGAGAGAAACAATAGGGAAAGAAAGAAATAGATGAGAGAAAGGAAGAAATAAAGGGAGATGATAGAAAAGGAGGAGGAACGAACGAAGATAAATATAGAAAGGAAGAAGGGCAGAAAATGAGGAAGATAATGAGAGAAAAGATGAATTAGAGAAAGGAAGAGTGAGTGAGTAGGAGAGTGTAAGTAAGGAATGAGAAATAGGAAAGAGAAGGTAAGAAAGAAGGAAATATTGAAAAGCACAGTGAAAAAGATATAGAGAACTGTTCCAACCTTCCAACTATCTATACTCTATACCTACATTTCAAATTTTTGAAATTTATTGGGGGAGAGAGATCAGGCAAAAAAATTACAGAAGTCTCCAACCTCAAAGGAACAAACCTTTTTTTCTATTTTTGGAATGAAGTAAATTTTTTGTTTGAAAATCTTAGACCGAGTAAAAATAAAAATGCATTAATTGAGTAGTGTCATTAACGTTAGGTTAATGAAGTGAGTTGAGCGGCAAAAAAAGAAATAAGAAAGTTGAAAGAGTGAACCGGGGTTCGAATTCCGCGGCTCCCAATCCCAACCAAACACACTCGTTAATTCCATCCCGATTTTTTTAAATTTAAAAGGGTTTCCCCTATTTTTCTAATGTTTCCCATTAGTCTACATTACATCTGCTCTATCTACCGCCGTCATAGTCCCATTCCCTTCATTGAAAACAAAGGAACAACTGTTGCTAGAAATTGGCAACTGACTGAACTGCTGGCTGGAACTATATTATATTTATTATTCGATATTTTTTAAATTTTATTCAAGTTTAAGATATTTTTATTTAGTTTACATACATAAATGCGCACTATTTCGCCTCAATTTTATTTATATTTGACACGAAATTTGACAAGGATACGCTCCGCTTTACCATCATTAGATCACCACCTTCAATGTCAACAAAGATCAAATGTTACGATGACACCGAGAACGTTTTCTACAACTTTGGCCATGCATAAGAGCAAAAAGGAGTATCAGAAAGAAAGAACGCGAAAATTAGCGAGAACCAAAGGAAAATCGGACGAGGATGATGATAATGATTATGAAGAAGATGACGACGATGAGGAGGAGGAAGAAAAAGCGAGAAGAACAAGGACAAGGTTTGTGGTGTTAAGAAATGATTTTAAATTGGGAAATTTTGCATGACAAGAACTCTGCCATTTTTTTGGATAAATAGCCATTTTAAAACGTATATAACCGTACCATGTACCCTACCAGTGCAAACCCTTCTTAAATTCAAAAATTTACTCCTCTTCCCCCATTATCCTAATTATTAGAGGGTTAGGAAAGGAAAAGATAGCATTAGACCACACCCATAATTTTGAAATTATTATTCAGCAATCCAGAAATTATGATAAAAAAGGGAGTGGAAGAGATGGAATCTTACTACAACATACTTAATGAGACGCTCGGCAAGCATTTGTCGCTAAAAATTGATCTAAAGGTTTACGAGGATTTGTCGGTGACATTAGAAAATGGCGAAGTAAGTAAAAAAAGGCCTTTGGTTTACCAGCTTTTGTCCAAGTGAATTTTAGACTCACAGACTGCTCAAATTCGCTAGAATCAGCATGAAGGACCCACGAGGTCCAATTATAATCAATTTTGAAGACAACCCGGCAGCAATAAAACCGGCAAAAATTGCAATAGAACAAATGGCCGAAAACGTGAGTCCGCAACAAGATGGAATTATCCTCCGTGTACCAATTCCGAAAATTACAAGAGGTTTGTTGTCAAACGTAAGCTATCATTGGGTTTAATAATTTTGTTTGTAAGTCTAAAGTAGGGAAATAAGTCTTTTTTAAAAACAACAGCCACCTATGTAGAAGTTCAAAGATTTATGTCATTTTTTCTTCTTAATGATAAGTAATGGGTGTGCGTTCCATCACAAAATTTTCAATTAAACGAATTTTTTAAATTTTAGAAAGAAGAGAGGAACTGGCAATCCATTCATCTAAACTAATTTTCAATGAGTACAAAGTAGCAATTAATGAAGTATACAAGCGGTATTCAAAATTGGCGCAAACCCAGATGAAAAACAAGGATGCTGAAAAGCGAGTGTGCAACGCGCTTCTTGAGGCGAAAAAGAAAGTTGAAAAGCAAGGTGAAGAAACAGTGAAAAACAGGAGCAAAATGTTGCTGAAAGAGATCGACTTGGGTGGGCATGGCTAGGTGTGCCACAATACGAGCAGTAATCGCTAATTTAGAGTTTTTCTATTCTTGTTTACCTCGTCAGTATTCTCATGTTAAATTTTCACTCATCAGTGAAAAAAGACTGAATGATCAATCGAAATCCTGACTAAAATTTCCTGGTCCTAACAAATCGGAAATGCAGAAAATTGATAGCCGTCGTCAAACATTGATTTATTTCTGAACATGTTACGGTCCAAAAATCCCTATATAATGGCAACTTGATTATTCGATTCGGGACTGTAAGATTATATTCCGTCTTAAAAAATAAAAATACTGATTTTTGTTGGAATGTTTTGTCAAATTGCTCAATTCAATTGTTCATATTATGAAATTTTTCTTAAAATAAAAAAGTACCTAAGATGCGCAGATTTTCCAGCTTAAGACCAATCTCTTGAGAGTCCACGAAGAATAGCAGCTTACGTTCCTGGTCAAACACCTCAAATCGGTCACACACAACATTGGCCTTTCCGTCCGGGTGCAAATTGAGACTGGCCGTACTGTATCCACTCAAATTATGGGCATTTATTGAAACACCCAAATTTGAATCAATAGAGAGTGCCTGATCCTGAAATTGGGTAGAGGGTCTATGTTTTTTCTTTTTACCAAACTCTCAAAGTTCTTTTACATCGGCACTGCTGAGCTGAGAAAATTGGACTGGCTTCTCAAACTCTGATCGGCCGACCACTGTGAGTGTGAGGAGTATTCATTGGACTGAATGAGTGGGGGGGGGGGGGGGCGGGGTGACATGCTCAAGTACCTCTGATCCTGTCCTCTTCGATTTTCATTGCGCCCATTCCATCCTTTGAAATTGGCGATTACATTGTGTATTATTGGATATTGGGTTAAATTATTGTTGAATTTTAATATTAGTACTAGTAGTATTCAAGGCAAAAAAGGGGAAAAAACTACTCGAAGCGCATAATATTTTGAGTTCATACCAGAGAAAAGTCGAGAATGGTCATTATCCAGAAGGTGAACGCAAGGTTGATGAACACGACCAGCGTGAGCAACACGATGAAGGCGTACAAACATCGTTTGCGCCATCCGTAGATGCCGACCCTGTAAAGAAAACCCAAAAGAGTTTGGAATTGATCAGCAGGGCTTTGGTTGGGTCAAATTGAAGATTTTTTTACCAAAAATGGAAGGGGAAAATTTTCCAAAATGAAATAGCTTGAGGTGCATTCTATTTTTTAAATTTTAACAGATGAAAGTTAGTTTGACACATTTTCGAAGGTACGGGCTTTTCAGCAATTTTCTCGAGATAAATCTCGAAAATTTAGTATTTGTAGGCTTTGCCTGTAGATGTCGGAGTCGGGGACTGGCTTAGCGCTGGCGTGCACTACGGTGGTATGTTGGGGTGTTTCTCCGCGAACGGGCGGAGGTTGGTAGCCCAGTGGGGGCGGACTCTTTTGGCGCGCCATGTCGAAGTTGTTGTTGTCCGCGCGTGCCCAAATGGGTTCATCGTCCAGCAACGGACCACCGCCGCCACCGTAATTGGTGTAGGGACGTGGCGAGGGGTGGTGGTAGTAGGGACTGACCGACATTTTGATTGTCGTTCTTTGGACCTGAACTTGGCCGAAGGGAACAAAAGCTATTTCCCACGGATGAGGACATGATCCATGGCAAAACGGGGAAGCGAAAAACACTGTGATGAATTGCTTGGCCAATCTAATGACATTCCGCCGGAGGCGAAATTGACCTTATGAAAGAAATGAAAGAATAGAAGGAGCTGGGTGGAGGAATAGAAGGACCTGGAAGGAGCTGGGTGGAGGAATAGAAGGACCTGGAAGGTCTGGGTAGAGGAAGGTCGATAGCTATAGCTCAACAGTGGTGTGAGCAGCCGAACGGCTTGCAAACTGCGCGTGGTCGGCTTTTTGGCCGGATTGCCTTCTCCGTCCGTTCGTCCATTCTTTCTCATTCCCCGCCCAATTTATTGTTTCGGGCGTCGTCCATCGATTGTTCGGATGGGACCATTGCGGGCCCGGTGGGTGCCCACACGGCTGCCAGCCACCTTGGCCCAATCATCTGTTGGCCAGGGAAAGGGACAACTGTTCTTTTTATTTGGTACCTTTCCGCAGATGCCACCCTCCTCTATTTTAATAAGTTTTTAGTTTAACATATTTTGTCATTCCTTCGGGATTTAACCGAAACAGATCACGAAAATTTGCAAAAAAAACCCAAAAATTCCAAAAAACCGGGGTGAAACGGGAATGGGCTGTCTGCTGGGAAAGTGGCCGAACTGCAGCGCAATCTCACGGTATTCTTTAATATTTGTTGGGTACGGTAATACTTTTTCGCACTTTTTCATTTATCAATTTTCCCTTTTTATTTTTTTCTGTGAACAGGATTTTCGATGAGAAAAGCCCCCACCCGGATCTACCCCGTCCATCCATCCATCAGATCCCAATGGGAAAATGAGGTCATCACCACCACCAAACACTGATTCCCCCTCCCCCCCCCGAATCACTTTCCCGTCGTGAAAATAACATCGAAAAAAGTGACAAATTTCAAAGGGAACTGTCGAATCTCGACGGGATCAGCGAGTGCGCTAATCGCTTTGTTCGTCGCTGTTGGAGCAAAATGGAAAATGGCGGGGGAAAAGGCAAAGGGAAGGATCGGCGGAAGGGATAAAAGGGGAACAGCCCGAGGGGAAAAAGGCAAAGGGAAGGATCGGCGGAAGGGATAAAAGGGAAACAGCCCGAGGGCACCCGCTGGTCACTTTCCTTTCCTTTTCGCCGACAAAGTCATTTTTGAGACCACAAAGTGTTTAAACTTTAGGACGACGAATCCCGAAGAATTGTCCTAAAAATTCCAAGAAGAACAGCGAACGATATGCCCGGCGGTTCCCAGTTGGTCGGCTCGCTGGGCATGTTGGCCAGTACCGGCGCACTGCTCGGCCTCCTTCTCTTCGTGCCGATCATTGTGCACAAAGCGAACAATTTGCGCGCCGAAATTGAGGTGCCCCCTTTGACAACCAATCAGTCCCATCCATTTTAAGGAAAAACACTTTTAGCATCAGAATTTTATACCTTCTTTGCTCAAAATGCTGAATTTCCTCAAAAATAAACCATTATAAATAAAATCTCGACTTTGTGTCAAAGTATCACTCACTGAAACAGGAGATGTCCATCCGGTTCAAGCAGAACTCGGACCGAGTTTGGCATCGCATGATGGAGGTTGACCGGCAAACGACAAGAAGGCGCACAGGCCCATTAAACCGCCCTTCCCGGTCATCGCTGAACCAAGTCTGTCAAGGTATTCATTACCGAATAAAGAGACCAAAGAATGTTTGATTCACTGAACGCCCCCAAAAGGATGTCATTCGCTGACCTGTTCCATGGGAACACCAGGTCCCAACGGACCGCCGGGTACGGACGGAGCGCCGGGCGAAGTACTTTCTTTTTGTTATTTAAAAAGTTAAAAAACAACAAAAAAACAGATGGGCAAACAGGGCTCCCCAGGAGACGACGGATACGATGTTCAGTTGCAGCCGGAAAGCGACTTGCCCTGCGTGATATGTCCGGCCGGACCTCCAGGACAAAGGTCATTCATTACATTACATTTGGTCTTTCGAATATTAAACAATTCTATGTGCAGAGGCCCGCAAGGCGAACGTGGCCGTATTGGGGAACCAGGAATAGCCGGAGGGCTAGGACCGTGGGGCAATGAAGGCGCGGGAGGTGCAGCCGGGAAGCGAGGACCGTCCGGCGGCCAAGGCCCAAAAGGAGAAATGGGAAGGCCTGGCCTTCAGGGCGACCAAGTGATTGCAGGTACTCTTGAATTTAATTTTCAAAATTTAAAAATGCCAATTGTAGGAGTTGGTATCAAGGGACCTCAAGGGCCTGCAGGACCGGCTGGGCCCAAAGGTTCGTTGGCTGCAAATCTTGAAAAAAATTACCAATTTTTAAGGTCCACAAGGAGTAGGTGGAAAACAGAGCAGGTTCTAACAGTAAAATTTATTCTAGAAAATGGAAAAATACTATAGGGATATTGGCTTGCCGGGAAAACTCGGGCCAACGGGACTGGCTGGGCCTACGGGACAAGCTGGCATAAACGGAGAGCCGGGTGGATTCGGACCACCAGGAGAACCAGGTTAGCTTCAATATTTAAGAACCTAATCATATCGTATTAACAGGCCCGTAACGAGGGGGGCTAGGGGGCTGAACCCCTCCCCCGAGCACTACTCTGTTAACGGAGGGGGGGGGCAAAAAAAATTTTCTAGAATTTTTTAAATTTTATTATTTTAAATGGTTTTTAGGCTTTATTATTATGGTTTTGTGTGTCGAAACGCTGAAAAAAGCTTTTTCATGGGTCTTTTATGGGGTTTGGGTTCAATTCCGGACCAAAAAATCGAATTCTTTAGACTTTTTTAAAGCTCAAAAGTAGATTTGTTTAGCATTTTTAAGCACATTAGAGTTCATTTTTGGCCGTTTTAGTCATTTTTAGACCGTTTATAGTGCACTTAAAATTCTTTATTTTGCCCCCCGTTGAAAGTTTGCCCCCACCCCCCCCCCCGTTAACAGAGTAAGAAGTACCCTCCCCCGAAATGCCAAAAATTAACATTTTTAATAGGGTTTCAAATTGTTGTTTCCCTTATGTTTTCAAAATTCGTGAAAATTTTCAAAAATTTTTTAAAATCAATGTTTTTTCTTAAAAAATAAATTTATGACCATTTTTGTACATAGCCCCCACCCCCGAAATGCCTGGTCTCGTTACGGGCTTGCGTATAAAAACTGACTTTTAGGAGAACCTGCAAGCTATTGCCCATCAGTAAGCCAAATCATTTTAAACAAAAAAACATTTCCAATTTCCACAATCAGGATTGCGGTGTTTCACATATAAAAGCACCCGCTCTTGCGACAGAAACTGCCGAGAATGGATATGGAGGAAAATTTATATAAATGACAAATTACAGTGTTTGTTGAGAATTTTAAACCGTGCGACAAATTTGCCAATAAATATGAAAAAAACTAAAATCTATTACACTTAATTAATCATGGGCTAACGGGAAGGGCATCCGCTTCGTCTACTGCCGCTCCAATTGTGGTCGTGTCAGCAGCTTGGACAACAACCGGGGTGCCGGAAGATGGCTGGGTTTGGCGATCAGCTGATTCAACTAAAACTTCTGGTAAAAATAACACACATAGTACAAAATTTTGGGATAAATCACGGAGAAGTAACTAAAAAACTGAAAAATCCAAAAGCAAATCGCCCCAGCCTCCTTAGAAAGTTTAAGAAGGTTAATCGGGTTCATTCGCATTTTGGAATTAAAAATATCCGCAAATCCTGCATAACGCCCATTTTCAAGGACAAACATTGAGATCCATGTGCCTTGAATCCTCCTGCTTCAACTCCCTGTCCCTGTTCCCCCCTTTGATTTATCGTTGTTAGTGCACTTGTCGAGGAATCTGCCTGTGCACTTGGGCTTGTTGGTGAAGATGCCCACGTTCGAGCGGGAAACGAACGAACAGGAAGCTGATCAGTCTTGTCTCCGTTGTTGTTATTGTCATTGTTCCTTCCCATTCCCACATTTGATGATGTTGATGAACTTGGCCATGGCGATGGGATGTCGGAACTGTCACGGCGTCTGCGCACTTCTCCTCCTCGAGATGGCCCTCTTCCTCGATTTGGTCCTCCTCCCCTCCGTTCAGCTGGGCCACCTTTGCTCGTCTTCCTCGTCACTCCCCGCATCGACTTCAGCCTGCCCCGCATCGATCTGCCTCTAAGACCTCCTCTTCCTCTATCATTGCCGCTGCCACCTGCACGTAAAAAGTTCAAACCGCGTGCCGACCCCTTTTGTCTGTATAGGTATGGGCACAGTGTACTATAACTCTAGTCACTCGTACCACGGGTAAACAACCCCGCTTCGAAATTAACAGAAATTTTTAAAAAATGAAGCAAAGGAAAATGGTGCCGACAGGCGCCCTCATCAGGAAATTTTTCAAAAATTTATCACTCTATTAAGAAATTTGAATTTTGTTTAATAAAAAATGTTAAATTTTTTCGAAAAATTTTGGGTTTCAGGTCGGCTTTTTTCAAATTTCACGGGTTGGGTCTCATGTTGAAAAAAATCCGGATTTTGAGTCGGGTTTTGGGTTACCCGCTGCAAACATGTTATGTATTGTTATTGTCTAGAACAATTGGGGCGTGAAGATTTGGCATTTTTCGACGAAAAATGGGCGATTTCCTTAAAAAATTTTCATGAGAATTACCAAAAATTTATAAGAGGTGTATTTTTGGCTCTTTCGAAGAAATTTCACTTTTCGAAATCGAAAGAAAACAACGAAAGGTTTCGACCCACCCCTGCTGCATACCCTCCCCATTACACAGACATCCTACCCGATTGAGCACCGAGTTGAGCACCTTCTACGTTCTGAAATTGTCTTGGAGGTGCTTGTTGTTGTTGCTGTTGTCTGCCGCCAGGTGGTGGCTGTTGCTGTGGTGACGCATGTTGATGTTGGGGCAGTCCAACGTTAAGGCTAAAAGAAGAATTTTTGCCCATTCTTGTCTCCATATCATATCAGAATTCGAAACATTGAATTTTACAGAAAATATAAATTATTTAAGCTTTGTTCATCTTCCTTTTTTGAGTCTCTAAACTACTCATTCCTGGTTCGCCTCAAAAAATTATAAATACAATTTTTCGGAAAGTTTTGCAAATTATACTACATTTCTTGTAATTCTCTACCCTTCCCTTTGGTTATGGGTCTGCATTGGATATTCACCTCATCAGTGGTTTTGGAGTAGCAGAACTGGAATTTGGCAACGCTGTAGTGTTACTAACAGCAACAGGCGGTGGAGGCCTTTGTGTAGGAGGAGTGTGCGGTTGCTTTGGCTGTTGGGATAAGATGCTCGTGCCGGTCAAGTGTTGTTGCAGTTGTTGTTGTTGCCGTTGTTGGTGTGTTTGGGCCAGGGATGGTTGTTGTTGTTGTTGTTGCCGTTGTTGGTGTGTTTGGGCCAGGGGTGGTTGTTGTTGTTGCTGCTGCATATTTTGCATAAAATTTTGTTTTTGTTGCGCCTCTCTTTGTTGTTGTGCTGCCATAATCTGTTGCTGGTTATGTTGAGCGATAAATTGTTGTTGTTTGTTGCTGCTATTGTTGTGGAGGAGGAAATTGGGCGGAGGCTGATTCATCTCGACTTTGATCGCTGTGGTGGCAGTTGCGGAATGAATGGACTTCAATGAATTGCTGATGATAACATGAGTGTTCGTCTGACTTAAAAAAACGGAAACTGTATAATAAAGCATCAAAGTGAGATTTTATCGATTAGCTTGGTCTTCGCAAATTCGTCGTAAAATTTCCGACTAACTCACATGTATTTTCCGTTTTTAAATATTGACCATGTATAATTTTAAAATGTTTAGTTAAAATTGTCTAATAAATATTTATGTAGATTTTCCCCCTTCTTCTCTTACTCTTTTCCTCTAATGACGGACTAAGATTGTAGTTCTAAGCTCAAATAAATATACAATAGTTCGAACCTTGTTGTCAGCGTATTGGATTGATTAGACTGTTCCTGTTGTGACGACATTGGATTACTCGTCGGTCCAGAAAAATTTGGCGGTCGTGCTAGCGGTGGTATCGATGCCAATGATATGGGCGCTTGTTTTGTTTGCGACGCTTGTTGCGATTCAGGCTTGACAAATTTGGAGCCGGACTGCACATTCGGATTCTAAATTTCCAAATTTTGGTGCAACTTTAAAATAAATGGGTTTGAATTTTTAGTGTATCGGCACGAGATCCCAAATTTCTATGACTCATCTTTTAATTCATTATCAATTATCATTGTTTAAAGCGTTACTGATATCAACGAGAATTTTTAATTTTTGCCGAAAATTTTCAAGTATACTTCCAAACAGCTATTCACTGGCCAATTCGATCGCTAAATTTTACCATTTGTTGCGTAATTTGAATGCTGCCGGTTTTGGTAAAATCGGACGAAACTGATTGTGAAGTTGGTGGCGGTTTGGTGAAGAGAAGCGATGGAGCGTGGCCAAACTGGCCAATTCCGGCGGAGGGTGGCGGCATCGATGATGGAGGGCGCATAAACGGATGTGGAATGTGAGGTAAACCGGGCGGTGGCGGACGAAAGCTAATAATAATAATTTTATTAAGCTTTTTTTTATTAAGCTGGAATTAAACTTTATTACAAAAATAGAAACATACTCGTTGGCCATACTTATGGCTGGTGGTGGAACACTAAAGTCTAGCTGTTTTTGAGGCGTCGAAAATGGTGGTACAAAACGTTGTTGTTGTTGATGACTCGCAGTAACTTAAATTTTTTAGATTTTCAGTAAAAAATGTTCTAAAAAATAGACCATTGCCATTAGGTTGTCCATTATTAGTAGTACTATGTTGAGCTTGTCTTGATAGCAGTTCTTCAACTGGTGGTGGTCGGTACTGGACCGGAAGCTCTTGGGAAATTTGCTCAATTGCCCCCCTCTCTTGGCTGATCATCGAATCGAGCTCTCTAAAAGTAAAGCAATATCAAAGAAATATAAACTAAGAGACTAATGATGTCAAAAATTCCAATTTCAACAAATCCTTTTTTATTTTAGAAAATTATATTTCGACCGTATTTGGATCTTTTTTCTTATAATTGGAGTACTTATTTTTGCCAACTATTCAAAAAAGTCTCAATATTTACCTAATCACTTTTTAATGGGTTTTTAAGTAAATTTGAAAAAAGAAGAGTCCTGCCTTTGGTTTTGAAAACTCTAACTTAATAAATAGTAGTGTTTTTAAAACTAAACTACATCATACAAAAACCAAACTAGATAATTTAAACTATTTTTTTTGGAAAATTTATGTCAAGATCAAGACAAACAATAAACAAACATCAATTGTGCCTTTCTGCCCGTCATGAAGTGTTCTTGGTCTTTGAACAGTTCTATGCCGCTTAACAGCAATGTCTTGATCTCGGCTGCTGGAAGTGTTAGCACCTCATGGTCTGGTTTGGCCAACAAAGTGTCGATGCGTTCTCGCAATGGCTTCGCGCCCACCTGCATAGATTTAAAAATTTCAAAAGTACCAGTAAGACCTTTGGTTGTCTCTGATAATCTTTACACAAAATTTTTTAATAAGCGAAATTGAAAATATTTTTGAAAACAGTTACAAAATTGATGCAAACAGAGAAATCAAAATGTAAAACATAGGGAAACAATTGCTTCAAAAATAAATTAATTGATAATTATTTTTTATATTTCTAAATTGTTTTTGCGCTGATTATAATTAACTAGATTTAATCTGTATTGAAGGCGTGATTCAAAGAAAAGATTCAAAAATTTATATATAATTTATTAATTTTTTATATCATTTTATACCATAAATTTTTATATATTTTGATACCAGAGGCGCTCGCGCAGATTGTTGTGGCTGGGCCATGATAGCCGCCGCTTTCTGTTCCGCTTGCAGTAAATACATTGTGCCGCGCATGTGTCGCGATTCTATTATACTTGCGGTTGAATCAGCGGATGTCTTGGCGTGCCGCGATGATCTTGAACGAGATCGACGTCTTCTGGTGGAGGCGCCCTGTCCTGGCGTTGTTTTTAGTTCTTCCCGTACTGCTCGACGTCGAACTTCCTCAGCAGCCCCTTTCCGTTGAGCTGCTGATGGAGGAGTTCGGTCCCGAATTATGCGCGAAAGGAGTGAAATTTTGGCGCTGTCGCGTGTACTAAATTTGTAAACAAAATACAAACAACCGGGAGATCATATTTACTATTTTAGTAGTAAGCGAAAATATTTTCTGAAATATTTTTGACCAAAAAATATAAGTCTTAAGATTTTTCATTTTATCTGAGAATCTTGAATTCTTCGTTTCTTACGGGCTATCCTTGAAGGGGTCTTTTGCAGCAAAACGCATGTTGCGTAGTCTCTCCAATGCGGCCTTCTTGGTTTTGGGCTCCGCCTCGTCCAACTTGGCCTCAGCCGCCGTCCTCTTTCCCGTCGCCATTTCTCGGTTCCGCTTCTTGCCTTTACCTTCTCTCTTCTCTTTTTTTTGCCCACTTTCCTGATCGCTTGGAATTTCTCCCTCATCCTCTCCGCCACTTTTCTTTCTCTCCTCTTTTTGCAATGTTTTTCCTGGTTTCTGTTGAGCTTCTTCGGCTAATTCCGTTTCTTTGTTCTGTTGATTCATTTGTATCACTTCAATGACCTCAGGTTGCTGATAAGAATGCTGTTCAACTATTTGCACCTCCGCCTCGTTTTTGACTGCAAATTTAGATTATAGCTTTAGTCATTCTTGAAGCACGGCCTTTTATTTGTACTTGTACATGAAATTTTTACCCATTTATAAAAAATAAAAAAATTTCGCGCGGCGTTTATCGGCGCTGCAAAACTATGAAAATTTGGCTCTCAAACCAAAAATACACCCCTAACTAAAAGGTGTCAACCCAGCTCGCCAACACCCCAACACTTTATTTTTATCTGTGGGCTGTGGCATGTTGGCGAGTTGGGGAAGACTCCCCTACAAATCAATTTTTCGCTGCAATAATAAAAATGCACCCCTAAGGATCGACTTTTTGGCTCGAATAAAAAAGGTCGTCAAAAATTTTTTGATTCCCCCCCCCCGAATCCCGAGGCTAGATACGGGCCTGAAGCTACGTGTATCGCGTATGTGAATTTTTAAATTTTAAAAACATTGAATTTCTACGTGTTATAGCAAAATGCAAACCTTCAATTCCTTGTTTCTCTTTCTCCATCTTCTCCTCCTCTGTTGAAACTGCAGTTTGTTGTTGCGGTCGCACTACAACCTCGTCTGATTGTGAGTCCTCCATCTTCTCCCCCTCTGCTGAAACTGTAGTTTGTTGTTGCAGTTGCAATACAACTTCATTTTCCTCCTCCATCTCCTCCTCCTCTGTTGAAACTACAGTTTGTTGTTGCAGTTGCGGTACAACTTCGTTTATCTTCTCCATCTTCTCCTCCTCTGTTGAAACTACAGTTTGTTGTTGCAGTACAACTTCGTTAGCCTCCTCCATCTTCTCCTCTGCTAAAACTGCAGTCTGTTGTTGCGGTTGCAGTACAACTTCGTTAGCCTCCTCCATCTTCTCCTCTGCTAAAAATGCAGCTTGTTGTTGCGGTTGTAGTATAAACTCTTCTCTCTCCTCCGTCTTCTCTTTCAAACCATCTTTTTCCATCTCATCAACTCGTCGTTCCTCTTCAAATGTTGAGTCTTTGGTGACACTAATTTGGGTCTGTTCCGGCTTCAAATGTTGTTCCGATTTGTCGACATCATTCAGTATCTGTTGTTCAGACTGGTTGGTATCCAATAAAAATTGCTCAGATTCATCGATATTCAATTGTTGCTCATCAGATTCATTGGCCGTATAAAATGTCGACTCATTAACCTCTAAATCCAAAACGTCGCTGGCAGCAATAACTTCGCCCTGATCGACAGGATGCTTTTCCTTATTTTCTTCTTGTTGTTGTTGTCCACCCTCCATGTTTGGAGAAATAATATTTTAAAGCTGCAAATTGCAATAAAATTGCTAAAAAAACAATTGATTATTTATTTTTCAAAATAAGACGCGTAGAATAAATATAGAACAATGGGAAATTCTTTTTTTATTAGAAGAATGGATGGGGATTTGGGGATGGGGCTGTTCTTCCGTTTGTGGCCGCCGAGCACAGGCAACATGCTATGATATATACCATTCGACACCTCTCGTCGAGCTGAGCATGAATATGCAAGAAATTTTTGCCGGAGATGCGTTTAAACCATTTTTTGAACCGGTTCA
>JAQIYK010000091.1:0-21493 GCA_034700465.1 Rotylenchus robustus
TAAACAAAATTTCCATTTAAAAATTTATCTAAAAAGTTTTTATGGCTTACGGCACCCCTGAATTTCCAAAAAAGGAAAATTTTTGCAAAATTAATATATTCTTTACTTCCACAATTAGCTGATTTGTGCCGTAGCAAAAGGTGGCGCCAAATGGGTTTTCGCCCTCTGACGAACACTTGTTCAGCACCACCGGACCCCCACTGCCGGGCTCATCCGCATCATCAGCAGAAGATGAAGCCGATGTGGTGGCCATGTTGGAGGAGCAGCCGGTGTTGTCGAAAATGGAGCGGAACGCGTCCAACTGAAAACAAACACAAAAAATTATTTTACATAAAACATGAATTTTGGATCCTCTAGACTTACCGTACTCTTAAGCTGGTTATTTGAAATTATGCAAAAATGTGTCCCAAATCTGCCAACTAATCCCGATCCGTCTCCCTTCCTGACCTTGGACTCTGTTCCGATTTCGACCTGCTTGCCGGCCATCTTCAGCTTCAGCTTGAACTCGGCCCGGCTGTAGATGCCGAAGTCGAAGTGGCCGGGCACGTTGGTGTGCAGCACGAACTTGATCAGCCGACGCGTGTGGATGTCGAACAGCAGGTCCTGAAGGGTTTTATTGGTCAAAATAATCTGATCAAAAAATATTCAAATTTATTGGAAAAGCAATGGGACAACAGTTTCGGATCATTGGAAACTAAAATATGGTCAGATTTTGGAAGTTTATACGTACAAAAAACGATTGTTTGATCTTTGGACAATTTTTTCTAAAAAATAATATTTTGACTAGGTTTGCAAAGGATTTGACCTCAACTCGAAAAAAAACGATCTCGTGTTTCGAACCCTGAAGTCAATAAAATCTCGATCTCACAATCAGTCCCACCAAATATCGCATTTCGTTTTTAAGTTTCGAGCAACTGCAACACTTTCGAGTTCGAGTTTCGATTTCATCACTTTTTCGAACTCGAGTCTCGACTTCTTAAATCTCAATTTCAGTCCTGAATCTCGGGTTAGATCGCGATATTTTCGACTCCACTCAATGGACTGTGTTAATAAGTGTTCCCATTCGTTGCCCACACTTCAAAAGGCGCTTTTTGCCCTCTTCGGGGTGGCCAATACCCTTCTCTCCCCCTCCTCCCCCTCCCCGCTTCTCCGTCGGCTTCTTCTTCCCCCTCCGTCCAATGTCTCGAGGGTGTAATTTCACCCCCACCCCCTCCCTTGTCCTTCTTCCCAATGACCAGTGGGGTTGGTTGGTCTACCACCATCTGTGCCCATAATTAGCAAAATGCAAATGGCGAGGAAAAGGGAAAGGGAAGGGCAACTGGGCGAGGGAAGGAGGGAGTTGGCCACCACTCCAAATGGGCACAAAACACCGACTTTGGTCCTATGCTTGGCCCTCCCCCTGCTCGTTATCCCCCCGGGGAGGGATGGAGGGAAGGGCCAAGTGACCACTGGGATCGTCGTCGTTTTGTGTGTGTCCCCGGGAACAATGGGTTCAACTTGACCAATGACCACCACTACCACCGCCCAATCCAGCAAAGGGCAAAGGGTTGTGGGCCTGACAAATTGTTGCTTAAGTTGGGTGCCAAATTTGGTGGCCAAGTCCATGCCCATTCACTCCCCCATCTGATGGAGTCCATCAGTTCACAGGACTATGGTGTGTTGTCTTATACAATTATACTGTACAATCCAACAATTACTGTGCTCGCTCTATTTTTGTAGTTAGAAGAAATACGGTATATGATGGAACGGTAGTCGGAAGCTCACATGGTTAAAGCACTTTTGTAGCGGGTTCGAGGACAGATTTGGATCATTTAGTGCCCAGCAAGAAGTCCAGGACGGGTCAGAACAATGGCATTTTGAGGGGAGGACACCCCTCGGCGGGAAGTGCTGCCCATCGGTCCATTCCATGTTTGACCACCCCAAATTATTTATCCCTTTCATTCATTTGTCAAACCTCCAAAAATCTCCCACTGGGCCACAGACAATTGCTTCTGGCCCCCTCCCAATGGTGCCGATTTTCTCATTTTTCGCCCATTGGTCAGTCAAAATGCATTCGTTTCAAAACACATTCTCCGTCCAAATTCAATTCAATTTCAATCTCCATTCTTTGCCCCCAAATTGTTCGTCTCATCGGGTTGGTTTCCCTCCCCCTTCCGAGCGGATTATTCTTCCCCCTTTTCCTTCGCCTTTATTGGCGTGCAGCGCCGAGGCGGCAGCCGCCCTTTGTCGCGGACGGAGGAACGTACCGAACCAACGAATGGGTTCGTCCCTCCCTCAACCTCATCCTCCCCCATGTCCATTCTTCGCAGACTGGAAATCGGGGAGCAAAACCGGGGAATATTTTTTCGGGGAATGGGAAACCTTTTCCTCCCAAAAAATATCAAATTTGTAACCGAGGAATGGTTCAGGGATCCCGGGGAATTGGTTCTGACAAGGGAATAACCTCCATCCTCAGCAGATCAGGGAACGGGGAGAAGTGGGGAAAACGGATTCCGAGTTCGGGGGATATCCCCGTGGAATTGGGTTCCCCGAGGGGGTGGTAACCCTCCCTTCCTTACCCCTCCTCATCCATTCATCTGATTTTCATCCCTTTCATCTTCCCCCAAATCCCAAATTGGTCGCGTTCTTCGGACCATTTAACAACTGTGCAAAAGTGCGAGGGACGGCCTTGGGAGGGAGGGTATCTCACTTTTTGAGGGCATTTTTTGCCCCCAATTCCCTTTGATGGATACCGGTAGCGCAGTGGTGAGCGCAACTTGTGGTGGACCCTTGCAGAGAAGCGGGGTTCGAGTCCTGGCCAGAATTGGAGTTTTTAGCAAAAATATTTCCAAAAAGGTTTAAAAAAAAGTGTGCCAAAAGAGGTCAAAATGCCAAAAATGTCCTTGTTTTGTGTTAATTCCTTCTGGCCCATCCAACTTATCCTCCTCCTCGCCCACCCAATCGACCAACCCATACCCTCCAAAAGTCCCTGGGGAACACTCCATCAGAAGGGTGGGATGGGTTGGACTTCTGTCGAATTACTCGCTACTTTCTCCCCATTTTGGACAAGTTTATGGCCCCAAACAAATGCCAAAAACCCAAAAATGTACTCCGCCCCAACCCATATTTTCCCAACCCAAAAACCGAACCCTAAATTGTCCTGTAAAGATCGGATATTTGAAAAATTTAACTTTTCAGCCAAAAAATTTATATTAATAGATTTTTGGTCCAGATAGACAAAAAATATTTTATATGGGTTTTGGGCTCAAATAGAGCTCAAATTTTGGACCAAAATTTAGAAGAAATTGAATTTCTGACAAATTTGAACAATATTTTGTACACATGAAATTCTGGGGCAGCCTCAGGGCACTAAATTCCGAATTTGTATTTCCCATCGATCCGCCACCCCACGACGGGGTAACCCTATCCTCTCCCAACAGACCTTTAATTTGCCTTTCAAAAGGCAACACTGTGCCTTTGGGGGGAGGGCAAACAAAACAGCGCCATATAAACAGCACAAAAGGGGCCCAATTTACATATGTTTTGGGGGCACAAAATGGACCGAATGGAACACCTGGCGAAGGGACAAGGAAAGGACATACATTCATTTAATCCGGGAGAGGTGGATAATCTTGGATTTTAGTGTCTAATATATCCCGTTAGAATCTTAGACATCCCCTTAAATAATCTGGATCTTAGACATCTTTTGACATTTGTCTTAGGTTATAAATTAGAAAAATATTTTTTAAACCTCTTTTTCTATTTGAACCACCCTTCCAATAGAACCCCCCCCCTTCCGGGTAGTGTTGAAATTTAAATTAGAGGAAATACGGTATTATGCATTATTTTAAGTTTTAAGATATCAACATATTAGATGTGGATCTTAGATATTTGTCTAAGATATTCACTTTTGAGGTCGTTGGTTGGAGTTACCTCTCCTCACTTTCGGAGGAGGGACTAAAGAGACGACAAAGACGGAGGAGGCTAAGGAAGAGTAAGGGGCTAATTGCTTTTTCGCGGGATTAACCCAATTCCCCTCGCCTCGGTCAGTTAGTCCTCCTCGGCGTCGTTGTCGAACAAATTACCAGCCAATCCCCCCAATCCACCCTCCTCCCCCTCCCTCTCCAGATGAACATATCCCCCCGATGTGGAGGGGGGAGGGGAAGATCGGAACTTTTATGTGCACATATCCCATACACCCCACCCCCTCAAATTGGGAATGGGAAACCAGTAGATATGGACTGATCGGAGCAATTAGCCAATTTCTGATCAGATGCCCTGAGGGCATATTTTTATGATATTTTGTCCCCAATTTCAAATCCCTGTGGACATACCATATCCTTCCTCCCTCAGAGAGGTGGCAAGTCTGAAAAATTAAAAAATTAAATATTTTGTGGGTTCATTTTTGGAGATTTCGGATGTGCTAAATATAGCCTATATACATCTTTACGTTGGGTTGGTCCCATTAGGACCTTCTCCGTTGCCTTTTAATCCATTCTGGATGTCCCCCACACCTGGTCATCTTCCGAGAAGATAATCCCTTCTATGAGTCGAAATCGAAAAAATCCGAGATTCGAGACTCTCGACGAGATGTGTGACCGAAACCAGTGCACTACCTAGACCTGCCCCATCCCGTTTTGCTCCCCAGACTCATCATCCGATGATGTCCTCCTCCCCGTCCCCCTCCCCTCCCCATCTTCCTAATCCCTCCCTCCCCACCTTCCGTACCTCACATCTTCTCCAACATACAATACAACAACATACACACACACCTTCGTACCCAATTAATTATCCCACCAAGGACAAACTGAACTCCCCTACCCATCCAAATCACAAATCTGATGCATGTCTCCCCGGTGTCGAACTCCATGTTTTCAGAAATAAAGTGAAAAAATTCTAAATCGAATTTGATATTATGTAAATTTTTGAGTTTTCGATTTATTGTCCTATTTTATGGGCCTTTTTAGATGGATTTTCTTTATTTTTAGACGGAATTCAGGGGTTAGAAACCTAAGTAGGGCCAAAAACCTACCTAATTGACCCATTTCGAACTTAATTTTCAAAATGAAAAATTCAACTACCTAACGCTATCGTAACCTTGGTTATAGTTTTTTTTTGAAATTACACTGGCCATTCATTCTTTGACCACTTTGTCCCCCTTCCCCTGCTGAAGGACGACACTTCCGCCGGGAGGAATTTTGGGAGCAAAAGGGTGGAAGAGACCAATTGAGGGGAAGGAAGGGACAGATTTGGGGCACATTGTCCCAAAAAGGGGACTAATCAGAGCCAATTGGGCGCGAGAGAGGAGAAGATAGAGGGGAAAGGAGAGAGAGCGTGGAAAACAAAGAGAAAAAGAATGGGAAGAGAAAGAGAGATGATGCGAAATAGAGCACTGAGGCGGATGAGGAAGGATTTGTGTGGGTTCGGCAGGCAGTTCATTGGGATGAATTGAGTTAATTTGGGCTCGTCGGGTTGGGGGTTCGTTCAATTGTTTTCCTCGCCCAATTTGGCGATGGGGATGAGGAGGTGGTGGTGAAGAGAGTGTTCAGTGAGTGGGTGGTGAGCAGAGTATCCTCTTAAGGACCGTCCAGAAAAATGCAAATCTGGGGAACAATCTGAAATCTGAACCCAGATTGGAACGCCAGCGGAGTTGAACTGCTCCAACTAGTGGCAATGCCAGTTTTCCTCTCAATTTAGATTTTTGACCCATTACTTCTTGGGAACGTAGGAACGTTCAGGTAGACATCGAGTACGGGTCGGATTCCAGTCTAAAAGATTAAGTGTTATCTAGTTATCTTGATGCGCCTCAATTTTCGATTTCGAGTCAATTTTTTGTTTAAATCCGAAATCTGAGGATCTGAGCAGATTCAAAAAATCGAGATCCGGATCAAGATCTGAAGTTTTTAAAAATTTAACCCCCTATTTTTCAGAAATTTTGTACACGTGCATCCAACCCACCTTCCTTTTGTCGTGGTCATTCTCCCAGCGAAGATGTGTTCCCCTTTCCCCTCAGCCCATCCTCCTTCCTCCGATGGATAATCCCATCAAAATCCCTTTTCGCGCGCCTCACAAAGTCACAAGCAGCCAGCCAACACTCCTCACCCAGCACCCCGAAGGATAATCTCCTTTTGTCGGTTATTTGGAAAATTGGAATTGGAGGAGGAGCAGGAACAGACAGAACACACACACACACACAACAACAAACAACAAAAGTGGGGAAGGAGAAGGAGCTGACGCTGAACAGGGCTGAAACTGGACAGACAAGACAACTTGCTGCTGGTACAGCTCGCCAAACTTCTAATGTACAGTTACAGGTCGACGGAGCAGTTCCATTGCCATTTAAAATGTGCATTTGGTCACCACCAACCACTTCCTCCTCCTACACCCTCCGATTTGGTCATTCTTTTCATCATTCCAATTCAGTCACAATGCCCTCCCTCCCAATGGATTGGTTTGTTCAGAAATTTGAGCATTGCTCCCTCTGCGGTTGTTCATCACCAGCAGTTTGGGTTCTGGTACTGCTCTACTTTTTAACACCATATTAGAGATCGGTTGGGTCTGTAACCAGATATGGGATTTTCAGACTGGCCATTTTTGACTAGTTTTTGGTTTTTTGAATCCAGCCAAGCCCAGACGCATTTTGAAAAACTTTTTTTTAAACCCAGCAGCTCCACCGACCTATTCCATCTCGTTAATTGGCTCAAGGTTCGATTTTGCATTTTGAAACTGTACACCTCGTCACAATTTCGCGCTTTCCTTCCCCCTTCCTCCCTCCCCAATTTTGTCGTCCTCCTCATCATTCCAAGCCAATGCCCTTTGGTCATCCCCCCTCCCCCTCCCCCCCCCTTCTCCAACCCATCTGAAATTGGAGAATCGCGCTCCTCCTCCTCCCCACCCACCGCGTCCAAATGAATGGCTTGCTGGTTGGGTGGTGGGGGATTTGCCTTTCCCTCTGGCGGGATTTGGCACACAATTTGTCCCCATTGGGCCATATTTCTCCCCTCCTCCCCTCCCCCGGGCCCCAACATCCTCCCATTTGGCCCCTCCGTAGTTTATGATGGCTTTTATGGCCCATCTACGTACCCCAACCCCCCCCCCCAAATCCCAAATGACCTCCTCTCCTTCCCCAATAACTGCGCAATTGGTCTTGGTCATCTCCTCCCTTCCCCGTTCCCGACGATTGGATAGGTCGAGACTCGGGAATGGTCCATAACCCCCTCCATTACTCAATGGTCCATGACCTATCCAACCCCAACCCCAACCCCCCAAAGTTCATTTGCATTGTCCGGTCCGCCGGTCCCCTGCTGTTTTCCTCCCCTTCTCCCCGTTTTTCCCAACTTTCGCCCTTTCCCAATAATATGCAATTTTCTTTTATGAGTGGGCATCATCCCCAGGGATGGAACCTAAACTCAAGGATGTATTTAGATAGTCCCGAATATTACAACATTTTTTTGAGCAAATTTTTCTGTAATTTTGAAAATCCTTCCTAGTAAGCTAAGTAGTGTCTACCAAGCCGAAATCCTAGATGTGTTGTTCCAGGCGCGAAATATCTTTCAAATTTCTTTTAACCCCATGTTTGAGTCTTTTTTTAAATGCTGCCCCCTAATAAGTATACCTAGTGTAAGAATGCCACACTCCTGACTGACTGAGTGTGTCCATTGTCCACTCCCCTTTCTCCCTCCCCTTTTAGCAACTTTCGGCTCGGCTCGTCCCAAATATGCAATTTTCGCCCAGCCCAATGAGCAGCATATCATCCCCCGTCCCCCGCCGCTCGGCTCGGGTCATCCCCGCCGGGTCCTTCCCCTCCCCCGTTATGGAATTGGTCAGAAATACACCGGCGAAGGAGGAGGAAAAGGATGAGCTGTGGACGACGGACCGGCGGGGAAAAGCACGGGGAGGGGAAGGGGATGGACCCGTGGCGAAATTGAGTCGTCTGGGAAGTTGGGCTTTTGGGGTAAGGGGACGCTTTGCAAATATTACCCCCCATCCGGGCGCATATTTAGTTCCCTCCCTCCCCGCGGGGAGGTGGAAATTGCCCGAGGCCACAGAAAGGAGGAGATGACCCCCTCCGAAGCTTGGACTTATTCTTCCATCTTCGCCCACTGTACAACTTGAGAAAAGGTTGAGCCCCAAATTTGAATCGAAATTTGTCAAATTCGATCAGTGTTAAATTTTGATCAAAGTTGGAATTGCCTAAATTCCGTCCAGTTGGATGGTTCAAATTTAGTCAAATTTTTGATCAAAATTTGGATATATTGCTGCGGAAATATTTCAAACCCTAAAAACGACCCTAAAATGGTTTTCCTTTTCACATTAAATTTTTGTCAAAAGTTGCACTTCTCTCGTCGATGCCCTTAATTTTCACTGGGAAAATTCACCAACAATTTCGCCCCAAGACTTTTTCCTACTATATGCTACCTTAAAATTTAAAACAAATATTTTTAAAATTTTTGGTTCCAAAGGTATTAAAAGGGAGCTTTTAATTTAAAATACACCTTTTGAGTATTTTCAGTTTTTCTTTTAATTACACCCTCTTGTAGTTATTAAAAAATATTACCCTTTTGGGTTAATTTTCAGATAAAATACAGTATCTCCTAACTCCAATGCCCACCCTCTCAACAGTCTCTGTTTTGAAGTGATTTGGCTTCACAAAATTCCTTGTGCTTACTTTTCAAAATCTTTTTTGGCCCAAAATCTCCTCTTCAACTTCATGGCCACATATGGGCTTGTTCCCCTCCCCTCGGCTTCGGATATGTCCAAATTTGCAATTTCAATTTTGTCCCCCTTCCCATCTGCTGGTCTGGTCCTGGTCATCATTCTCGTGATGTGCTGCTCATCCATCCCCAACCCAATCCCCTGCTGGTCCCCATCAATAATTTATGGTCATCGTCCACCCCTCGACCATCCATTCCATCTATCTCCCCCCCCACCCCCATCCCCCCCCCCTCCATCTTCCCCCGATTGCACTTCACACCCTTTCTTCACCCATTCCTCACTTCTCACTACTAACATATTGTCCTGGTCCCATGGAGGGGATGGGAACTGGAAAGTGCCTAATGTGCCGGAAGGGAATGCCGGTGGATGAGGGGGAGGGCATGAACGCGTTGGTTGTTGCTCATCCCAAATGCATTCATTCGACCATTTTCGGTGTGTTCAAATGCATTTTGGGGATGGGAAAGAGGTGAAAGAGTACAACGAGCACAATGCATTTCTGATGTGAAGTTGTGAAATAAAGGCAAGGACCAGCCCAAAAAAGCTCCGGGCCAATGCCAAAATGTTGAGAGGGAGACCATTTTTTGGCCATTTTTTTAAATAAAAGCTTGGACTTTTTTACCCCAGAAATATTTACAAAAAAATTAAACTCTAGGTTTTCAACTCTAGAACTCTAGGTTTTCAACTCTGGCTCTCTCCATTCAACTCTAGGTTTTTAAACTTCCCGAACTTGTGGACTGATCGGTGCAGAACTAAATCGAAATTTTTTGTTCTTTGATCCATTTGGTACCAGTCAATATCTTGCAAAGAACCAAACAAAAACATTTATTCGAAAAATCTCGAGACCACCCTTTTCACATTTCCCACCGAATACAATTTCAGCTTCATGTTTTCCTCCCTTTTCAAGCTTTTCACCTCTCGGCACATTTCTTGCCCCGCCAATGGTCCTCTTGGCCATCCAATTACTCCTGCTACCGCTATTTGGAGCAGTACTTGCCCTGGCTCCACCACTAGCTCGACATGACCTCTGTCCGGCCAAGTGCGAGTGCCAACGGAGTTCAAGCAGTACATCAACTTCATCATCGGCAGAGGATGACCGGGATGTGTCCCTTCTGTGGGTACGATGCCTGCGCGGCGGTATCAACGACACCGACTTCCTGGCACTGCTCCAATCGCTTCCGGTGGATGTGCGCGAGTTGGAGATCCGGGCCGGGCCCGGTCGACCCGTTAATCGGCTTCAGTGGAATGACAACATCAACCGGCTGTCCAGACTGTCCCGTCTGGTGCTGACCAACTGTGCCATCCCGGCACTCTCCCAGTCCATCCGACTGCCGCTGCTCCGAGAGTTGGATCTCAGCGGGAACAGGTCTGCTCAGCAGAAGTTCAAGTAGTTCAGATTAGGACTAGTATTTTATTGTTTCAGTCTGGAGCACATCCAGCTGGGATCTTTTCTTGGCATGCCCATGCTGGAGCGGCTGGATCTGTCGCGGAACAGGATCAGTGTTTTGCCCACCGGCGCGTTCATCTACTTGAAGGTTGATTACCTAGATACTTCCCCACAACAAGTTCAAGCAGTTTAATTATAGAAGCTCGCCTCATTGTCACTGAGCCACAACAGGCTAACACCAGAATTGACCATGGGCAATCTGTTGAGGGGTCCCCGGGCGTTGAAGGAGTTGGAGCTGGATGGGAACCGGATGTTGGCACGGCAGTTGAACGAATTGTTCTCTGATTTGGGTAACAGTTTGGAAAGGTTGGAGTTGAACCAGTGCGGACTGAACGACGCAGAGGTGTGGGCACTGAACCTGAGCAGGGTGCCGGAGCTGCGCAGGATTGGGTTGGCCAGCAACAACCTGACGCAGGTGCCGGGCTCAACACTCAGGTACAAAAGTGGAAGGTCCATCAACAACTTTACGCAGTTCACTAAAGGGCGCTTGCACTGCTCGACACAGTTGACCTGTCCAACAACCTGATCCGAACCCTGGGACCATGTGCTTTCTGCGGCTCAAACATTTCGCGCGTATTTCTCGCGCGCAATTTGCTCGGCCTCGGCGCTCGTCCAATCAACCGCGAGGCATTCGCAGACACGCGGATGCGCGAACTGGACCTGTCGCACAACCATCTGAGCGGGTTCGACTCCGCCATGCTCTACGGCGCGCAAGACTCGCTGGAGGTGCTGCACTTGAGTGGCAACGGGCTCAAGATGGACGGACACCTGGTCAGCACCCTGCCACGCCTGAGGGAACTGCATCTAGCTGAAAGCGGACTCGGCAGCGTTCCGTACAGTTTGCCGAGGACATTCGGCCAGCTGACCCTGTTGAACTTGTCCGGCAACGGGCTGGACCTGCTGCCGCCAAATCTGGGTTCTGTGCTGCCTCGCCTTCGGGTGCTGGACTTGTCCTACAACGCGTTCAGGTACTTGTTGAATTTGTGGAGCCGAAATGTTCCTTCGTTTCTGTTTAGTAGCTTTCCACACACCTTGATGAGCTTCATCGACCAGTTGGATCTCGTCTACCTCCACCATGTACCCAATTTTGTTTATTTTCATTTTTTCGATTTTTTGAATTTTAGTGTCCCTGGGACTGTCAATGTGCAGCGCAACCCCTCCAACTGCACATGTTGCATCGGCTCGGCCAACGTGAACTGCTCCGCTACGAGGAAACAGTGTGCGCGGAGCCGCCAATGTTGCAAGCACAGCCTCTGCATAGGGTGCAGAAGATCAACGACTGCGCAATCCTGTTCGGCGCCAACTACGGGATCACCCAGGTCTGTTCACAGTGTCCGAACTGCTTCAACATCTGTCCAAATCAATCTTTGTGTTAAATCGAGTTTTTGGAACTAAAAAGAGGCATAGCTTGTCGATCCATCCCATTTTTGAGATTTCCTCTTCCAGAACATGGAGTTGATGCTGATCCTGAGTGCACTGCTTGTTGCCGCGCTTGTGCTTTCCGCCGTGCTAGTTCTGTCGTTGTACTGTAACAGGGAGAGCAAACAAAAGGGCACATATGTGACGGGCGAGGGCATGGACGGGGAGCAGGAACAGAAACAACAGTTGATGACGTCGATGAGCAAAAGCACAACGCTGATGAGCAACGGGATGGCCGGAGGAGGAGGAGCAGGAAGCAGGGGACTGATGGATTTGGGTACGTACTACGGTATTGAACCCCCCTAAACCCCCACAAAAAAAACAAATTTTTACCAATTTTTTTTAGCAATTTTCACTCAAAATTTCAAATCCGATTTGGGCTAAAAAGGAAAAGGGTTAAAAACGGATGAAAATAAATGTTCTTTTGTCCACCCAGATGTGATAGCAATGAACGGAGGTGCCGGAGGAGGTCATGGAGATCATGATCACAACTACAATCATCAGTACCAGCACATTTACCACCACCAACAAAACGGGGGACTACCGACTTTCGCCTCGTCCTGCAGTCCGTTGACAGTGCAAAATTTGAGACTGTCCTCATCTGCAGACAGTGCTGATCCGCAGAGGGAATCCCTGCTGCTGGTCAGCCACTCGTCGAACTCGCCGGACACCACCCAATCCACGCTGGTGGACTACAACCACAACAACAACAACACACTGAACACGCTGAAGAGGCAGCAACAGCCCAGTCTGATGGTGCAGAGCACAATCCGGCACCCTGTGCCCCCGGGCACGACAGCACACCAACATGGCGTCCGGCGGCAGTCAGTAGATGGCCCCAGTGGTACCCACCGGACAATGGTCACTTTTTGATGCATGTAGTACACCACCAACCCGATTGATCTGTCCCAAATTTTTTGACCTTCTACCTTCTTGATCTTCTTTCCTCCCGACTTTCCATCCAAACTTTTTGACCACATCATCATCATACCCAACAACTATCGCAACATCTTATGGCTCAAACACACTGTACATTTCTTACCATTTGTATATAAAACATTTTCAAACAGTTCACTACCGCCGATGGCAAAATGTCCTTTTTGTTCCTGAAACTGTGTCCCTTTGTGGCTGTATTTTGCTTTGTGATTTTGCGTCCAATCCAACCAACCAGTCCCAGGGAGAAATAGTTGAAGAAAAAGTCCGGCTTGTCCTCCTCGCTGTTGTTGAACTTCTCTGGGCCCACTCCTCGTCTCTGGATCAGCATCTTCTCGTCCGACTTGTAGTAGATGTTTTGTGGAGCGCCCAGCTTGGTCATCACCTCCTGGAAAGGACTACATTAATTAAGCTTTTTGTGTCCCTGATTCTACCTGTTGAGTGTCGTTGAAGAGGATGTCCTGTTCCATCTCGACCAGTTCCAAAACATCTCTGGACCCTTCAGTGATATCTTCAAAAAAACAAGTTTTAGGGAACATAAATTTGTACTAAAAGTATTCACCTTCGATAGAGAATTTGATGCGCAATCCCTTGATGCGGTCCCCGTCGTCATTGATGTTCTCCATCAGTACCGGAAACTGGTTGCCGCAGTAGACACATTGGGGAACTGGCGGAATCCTAAAATGAAAAGAGGGTAAATAATTTATTAGTATTTATATCAAAAACAAATCCCATACTCCCTAATTTTTTAGTAAAAAATTTCGCCAAAAAAATTGAACTAATTTTTCTATTTTTAAAAGATTTTTGGATGAAAAAACGACATGTGATCAAGTGGTATGTACTATCTATTTACATGCCTCATTTTTGCAGGAGATGGCCCACAGAAAATGTTCATTCGCTCCAGCCGAGGCAACGAGTTGGGGAAGCGCAGCGAACCGAGCCCGTGGGCGTAGCTGGTCTGGACAGCCGAAGACTCCTTGGCCGGAAAACAGAAAGACACACCTTAAACATGACAGATGTGTACTTCTTGAACGCCAAACTTTTCCTAGCTTATTTTTAGGCTTAAACAAATTAAAAAACAAAAACTTTTAAACGGAAAAGCTTTACCTCTCCAGTGCAAAAAGTACTTCTGCTGTTTCTCGTCGTATACTGAATTTTGGGGGAAATAAGGATGAATATTTTTTATTGTCAGAGTTCTGTAAATCTATCTCACCTCCTGGTACTGTAGCTCCAAAACACTTCTCCACTTTGCCTACGTCTGCAATCTCATCTGGACTCGAAAAGGTGGTGTTGCTGAAAAAACATTTTTCAATCTAACTACGGTATATATATACGGTATAGTATATATAGTATACACTACAGTTAAACATTTTTACCCTACAGTATGCCCCGGAAATTAAGATGTCCACCTTGGATTAAGCTGAATCCCCCTCCACTTTTTTCATTTATTCAGCTTTTTTCTTTATTCCGATATCAGGTTAAAAACTTAAAAATGTACCTGTATCGAAGTGTGATGTTTGTGAAGTCGTACAGTTCGATCAGCTTGAGCACCTGGCTGTGCGCATCAAAATGCAGCCGTACTCCATCGCTGTGCAAGTTGACCGTGATGTCTCGACCAAATGGTTCCTTATCAAACCCATTTTTCATTTTTTGTCCAGTTTTTTACACAAGTACGAAGTACCTTGTTACAGTAGATCAGCTCCACATTTTTCACTGTCCGTGACACATTTTGGATGCCCGTTATGGCCTTAAACAAAATATTTTAAAAATCGAAAAAATTGGTTTTAATTTCAAAAATATTCTCAAATTTGGATTTTTACACCTCAATTTTTCATACCTGATTGACGGGCATACCCAGCACCAGCTCGAGCTGTTCATTGCGCAGACTGTGCTCGGGCACCACCTCAAATGCCAAACATTGCTTTGGCGGGGGATGCGGTAGACTATTTGAGGCAGAGGTAGTCATCAGCGGATCAGAGCTGTAATCTACTAAATTAATTTGCTTATCCAAAATGAAAAAAATTGAAATATGTATTTTAGAATGTTCAAAAACTTCCATTTTTAACTCCAAAATATCTCGGATTTGGAAGTTTGTACATGCAGAGCAAATTAAAAAATAAACTTGTGCCCACCGATCTCAAAACCATTATCAACAGTGCGATAAATTTTGAAACGACTTTACATGATTTCGTATATATTTTTGGAAAGCTAAGATTTTTAATTTATTAGAAATTTCTTACAAAGGTCCAATATCATGCGGGCAATTAAAAACGAAGTGCGCAACACTTGTCAACGAAAATCAGGTCATCTGCTCGGATGCACGTGCGGTACAACTATCTTTTTTTGGGAACAGTATATAGTTGTGAAAATTGTTTAAAAAATAATTTAAAATATATTTAAATGGCATTTTTAAACATGTTAAGCCATAGGCAACAATGTATTGTATTTATATGCTTAGAAAACGGTCATATCACGCAAAATATGTAATAATAACAAAATAAATCGTTGCTCTGTAAAATGCAATTAATTGTGTTCCTTTCTTCTTCCTTCGGTCCTTCGGCTTCAATTTTCAAAAATTCTTTTCTTCTTCGTGTTCTTCTCTTAATTCTTTGGACAATATTTGGCGATGTACTCCTTGACCTTTTGAGAAAAAGCTTCCTAAAATTTAAAATCGTAAAACCATCTAATAGTGTAATCCTAATCCTAACATATTCTAGTACTTATCGCTAATTAATAGAACTCCTCCCCAACTCAAATTTTTTGATCACGAACCAGGCCCGTATCCTGGAATGGATCCATGGGGGAAGGGGCATGTACCAGGGCCGTATCCAGGGGGCAATTCCCCCCTGAAAATTTTTGGATGCCAATTTTGATGACCTTTTTCCAGCGAAAAAAACCCTGTATTTTTGGCCTGGTACCTATATTTTCAATTTCCACGACGAGCGCCGGGCAAAAACTTTTCAAATTTCGAGGACTCTAATAAAAAAATTGAGGTGAGTTCAGCCCGGATTCACCCCCCCCCCGGATATGGGCCTGTCATGTACCGATAAGTATGCATGTTTTTGACCTTGTTTGTTTGCCATTGCTGAGCAGCTTGAGCATTGAGCGGATCATCGAAGTCCATGAGATCGGTGAACAGTTGGTCTAGGCCGAGGATTACGTCATGAATGCGCCTGGTCGGCATCCAACCTTAAGTTTGGATTTGGAAAATGAAATATTTTAACAACCCAAAATGGTTTTTTGTTTATGTATTCATTCCTTGGAAATGAAATTCCTATTCAAAATTTCATTGATAATAATAATACCAAAATATAGGTCCTCACTTAATTTTTAAGATGTACGAGCCTAATTCTAATGCTTATACATGCAAAAATATGTAAATACCAACCATATCCATCCAGTGAATTTTGTCGGAGCAAACTTAGGCAAATACTTCCGTCTTCATTTATGTTTGGATGCCAAACACGGGTTAGGCACTTTACAATTGGTGGCTAAATTAATCAAAATTTAAGTCGAAAATGATATATGTATTTATATTTACCCGCTTCCAACTGTAAAATGTAAATGACAATGTAATATATTCTTACCACATTATTGTACTCCGGTGGTACGATGATTTTGAACTTGAACACGCCACCCTTGTAATGGCCTGAGTTGGGTTTCACCGTCAACTCCATCTCGTGCAGTGCCGAGGTTGAAGGAAATACCAATTTGCATGTTGGCAAATCACGGAGATTTTGCTCTAGCTCCTTTATTTCTAAATTTTTAAAAGTTTTCTGCACTAGAAAAATTATAATTTGCTGCAACGAAATCAAATCGAATTTGTTAAATTTAATTTTTAAAAATATTTGCTTAATAAAATTATTGAAAATTTTAGGCTTCAGGGAAAAGGATTATCAATGTAACTTCGGATCCAAAATATATTTTTATACCTTGTGTAAGAAGCTTGTCCCTGATCGAAATCCGAGTGGCATGATAGTCGCGATCCTTGTCAATTCCTTTGCAGCGATTTTGCAAATTGAACATTTATTTGTGACGAGCGATTGATCACAGATTACACAGGCACAGACAGAAGTCAAAGTCTTATCTGATCCTACTATTACTATAAGAAAATAAGAAGTTGAAAATGTTTTAATTGACCTTTAATAAATTAAATTGAGATGTAATCTTAATCCTCGAAGATGAGGATTCTCCTATTATTATTTTTGTAAATTATACAATTGATTTACATTTACTAGAATTTTTTCTAATTTTTTAACAAAATCTTCGAGATTTTGCGCGTTTTTTCAGCTTTTTTTATTTACTCGTTTTACACTTTGTACTTACTAGCTTACTACACTTCACGAGTTCACTAGTTCACGACTATATTTACCCCGCAAAATGTTAACATTTTTGTAAAGGTAAAGGCCAATTTTTTATATCTTATGTATCATACCATACTATTAACGAGAAGTTGAAAATAGTGCCATAAAATGCAGAATTTCACGAGGAATCCGAATATGGTCTCCGTTTTTCAAATTCCAATTTTTTTTAAAGATTCTATAGCCAAATGTGACACCGGTGTCACGGTGCACCGTGCGTGTGACCTGTGACACCCTTAACAAAAAGGTTAACAAAGTCACATTCGGCGGGGTATGTATATCTGTGGTTTTTCAAAAGGTGATGTGTTCGACAATGATTTTTTATTTGTGTAATTTTTTACATACATAACAATTTTTCCTAAATTATAAATTTTTGAACGAGCGCTCGTGATATTGATATGATGATTGAAAAGATAAAAATAGAAGAGAAGGTAAGGTAAGGTGAAAACGGAAAGTCAGTAAAAGCCAACAGGACCTTTCTTTTTGAAATGTATATGTTTCCTTCCTTCATCCTTTCCGAATTTGGGAAGTGGGCACCAAATTTTATTGCCTGTTTCCCGTCCCAATAGAATAATTAGAAATTCATTCGTTTCTCGCACTTCTTTTGCCAGTAATTGTGCAAAAAGATTTCCTAACTGCTGGAATTGCGATGCGGTTGTAGATCGCCTTTTTGTGTTTTACCTGTTGACATTTATGTTCCAAAACAGTTCGAGGCATAGTGCGTAAGTAATAAGTAATAAAAAAAACAAATGAAAAAGCATAATTTTGCTAAAAACAATCGTTTCAGATGTAAATGCACGAAAAGTGACAAAAACATTGTTTTAAAAAACTTTTTATCCGTTTTTATTTGGGTCTTTGTAGAAGGTTGCCATTTACAAATACTATTGATCAGGGGTGGCATATGTACTTTATTTAAAGATTTGTACTTTATTTGGACCCTCCAATCTTTAAAAAAAATTGTACTTTATTTAAAGATTTGTACTTTATTTGGGTAGTGGCGTACTTTTTGTACTTTTTTTTCAAAAATTATTCAAAATTCGAAGAAATTTTGCAAAATTTTTCAGCATATTCCGCTTCAAAGCATATTTCGTTTTCAGCATATTTCGTTCGTTTTTCAGCATATTTCGCTTCAAAATCTTGAAAATTTTCCCGTCGGAGCCTATCGGCACCGCCGGAACTTCCCAGAATTAATTTTTATGCAATTTCGATCGAAAAATGTTCCAATTTTGTTGAAGAAACGTCGATAGTTTTTCAATTTTTTTCCGGCTGGCGGTTTGCTAGCGGTCTACAGTCCCCTAGCAAATTTGAATTAATCACATTTATTTTTAAAATCTGGCATAAAATTCTATAGAATTCATTTCAAAAAATGCTCAATTTTATTGAAGAAACAATGGTATTTTTTCAAAATTTTCCCGGCAGCACCTATCGGCACTGCCGGACTCTCCGAATTCAACATTAATTGTACCAAATGTAGCATATGCAATGAGGAAATCCACAAAATACTCTCAAATCATCCTAATTTGCTCAAAAAATGTTGGGAAGTGAAAATTATACAAAATTTGTCATTTTTAACTGATTTTTGATGATTCGTGCTTCGCAAATGCATAAAAAATATGTGTACTTTATTTCATGGGTTGAGCCTGTTGATGTACTTTATTTCCAGGTCTACTGTACTTTTTTCATGCTCGAGCCATATGCGAACCCTGCAATAACATATAACATAGAAAATACTATGTGCAAATAAAGTGTAATTAACACTTTGAAAAATAATTGTGAAATTGCACTTTACAAGAGTTGTGAATTTTTGAAAAACAAAGGCCGATTTCAAAAACCGAGGTCAAATTTTCCAAAATTTAAGAAATGTCGAAAATCTATCAAATATTTAGCTTAAAAAGGAAAGACTATTCCTAAATACTATTTGGTTTCATATGAATTCATATGTATTCCAGTATTCTGTATTTATATGTATTTTTGTTAATTTAATCGAATAATAATAACAGGCTTCTGTCCCCAGCCATCTCTAAATATTGTCTGTGCTTTACAAATTAAGCCCATTCAATTTTATAACTGACGGAATAAATTTTATTTTTTGACAAATGCTAAAAATCCCTCCGCGTCAATATTTTATTTTTGTTGTTCTTTTGGAAAGGGTGAGGAAGCTCATTAGCGGCGTCTGTATAAGAAAGAGCTTTTCCGGCAAGCACATCTTTCTTTCTCTCCAACATTTGTTTCTGTTGTTTGCGTCAGTCTTATAGCCTTGGGTTTCCTTCAGTGGACTGCACAAAAAACCCATAAAAAATATTTAAAAAAAACAAACAAAAAAACAGCAAAAAACATTAACAATAATTCAAAAGTAAGTACTGTATTGTCCTGGAAGGTTAAAAAATGAAACATCAAATTGTTTTAGTCTTTTTATTGCTGTATTTAATGTCGCCATTTTATTTTCATTTTACATAATGACCAAAAATTTCGCTTGTGACAAATGCCAAATCATTTCAAATTTTATTGGGCATTATTCATTATATTCATTATGTGTAATGTTCTTGAAGGTAATCTTTTAAAATGTAATTAGTTAATTAATTATTTAATTAATATTTATTATTTTATCAGTTTTGAACACATATGAGAGTTGCAAACAAACGGAGGGAATAAGACTGAATGAGCTGACCAGTCCCAATTATCCGGCTAAATATCCTCCCAATACAGATTGTGTTCACGTTATTGATGGTTTTTGTTTAATTTATTTTGTTAACATCGATAATGGTAATATTACGAGTTACATTGGGCTATATAAGCGAGAAAGTTTTTTATTTCAAAAAAATATTTTCATTATTTTTTTCATTATTTATTTATTTGCCCATCAGCCTCCTTACTGGGGGTTGGGATCTTGGGATAGTTGAGTTGACAGTTGAGTTTGAGCTATTTGAACTTTCATAGACCCAAACTACACTTTTCAGCCATCGAATCCGCTCAATTTTAGTCTCATAAAATTCAGCCAAAAAATTAAAACCCAAAAATTCCAAAAACTCTAAATCGTCCTTTATTAAATTGTGAAGCAATTATTATAAATTGCTTTGCAATTTAATGAATCATGTGTAGCCGAAGAAAATATTCCCTCAAACTGAAATTCAACTGTCGCTCAAAAACGACCCTTTTATTGTCTGGCTACTTTAACAACTGCCAGTTGTTTCGGTTTGAGGGAATTTCACGACTTTCATTAGATTTGGTCAATTCAAACTCAACTATCTCCCCCATTTAATTTCTATTTTTTCCGGCTATGAATAATACCGTATTTCCTCTAATTTCCGCCCCCCCCCCTCGAGGGGTATTGAAAAATTCCCGCCCCCTCCTATTTTCAGCCCTCCTTCAATTTCCGCCACCCTAAGAGGGGAGGAGAATTATTTATTTTTTTAACATGCATTTTTGTCAAAATTTTTGACAAACATTAAAATTTTTGTTAAAAAATGAATTCTTTTCTGGCAATTAAGGTGATTTAAGGTTAAGGTGACAAAATTGGATAAAATTTTAGTGTTTTGATAAAAAAAAATTAGGAAAATTGTAAGCATTTTAAAAAAGAAAAATCGCATATTTTTGACCAAAGATGTCAATTTCTTCTCTTTTTCCGAAAATTTTCGATTGAAAAATTCACGCCCCTCCTTCTAATTATCGCTTTCCCTCCAATTTCCGCTCCTTCTCAAGAGGGTATTGAAAAATTATCGCCCCGGGGTGGGAATTAGAGAAAATACGGTAATATTGTTTTTGTCAATAATATATTGTAAAATATTTTGATATATACTATCAATATTATATCGTACAACCAATATTCTGACATTAATTTTTTAAATTTTCAGCACCTGATGGTTACGATATAGCTATTCAGTTTAAAGATATTTTCCAGGTTAAATTTTTCTAAAAAATAGTACAAATATTTTTAGATTGAATCAACCTATGAATTGTCTGAACGGCATCAAATTAATTCTTTTATTACTTCATATTATTGTCCAAACGATTTTTTGGTCGGTTTGTGAAAAATAATTGTGAAAAAATTCTAAAAATATACATTAAATAATAATAATAAATATTAAAATAAAATTTAGAAGAATTTTTTATCTTGTACTAATGAAATAATAAATATACAGAATTTTTATAAATTTTGTACTAATAAAAAGTTTGAAACCCGATCAAATTAAAAAGTCTGATTAATTAATACAGTAATTAGGTAGTTATTAATAACGGTAGTATTGTTTAGGAACTAAGGGATGGTCCCTATCCATTTTCGCCACTGTTGGCACGCCTCTGTGGCATGCACATGCCAACCATGGGAATCCAAGCACATTCTGGCCATTTGTGGACCTGGTTTCACAGCGATGCACTCTTTGAATATCGCGGATTTGTGTCTGACTATGCATTTGTCAAACAACAAAATCAGACGAAGAACAAAGGCAAAAGAAATGGTAAAAGTATGGGATTAACAAAAATAAAAAATAAAATAAATAAAAATAAAGTTATTACCGTATTTCCTCTAATTATCGCCCCGGGCGGAAATTTTTCAATACCCCCGGAGGGTGGGCGGAAATTGGAGGGGGCGGCGGAAATTAGAGGGAGGGCGGAAATTTTTCAATGAAAAAATTTTGGGAAAGGG
>JAQIYK010000092.1:0-21488 GCA_034700465.1 Rotylenchus robustus
TAATAAAATAATTTCTATTTTCTTCAATTTTAAATTTGTTTAATAATTAATTACCTTTGTTTAAATATGTATTTTTTTCTTATTTAATTTTAAAAATGATTTACATTAAACTTTTTATTAAATAATATAGGTATAATATGAGTAATGTGTGTAAAATGATGACTGTATAAGAGAATCAGATAAGGTAAAATATCAAAAATTCCTAAAACCAATTTGCAGAGTTCCCAATTTTGTCAATTTGACCAATTATTTGATGGGTTATGGGATGAAGAAGAACAATTGTACATGATGGACAAATCTGAGAAATCAAATGAAGAATTGGGGGATTCAAATCGAAAAATGGCCGAAGAATTAATTGGGGAGAAAATGGGGAGAGACGAAGAAGATGAACTGGAGCAGAATGTGGAAGAATCGGAAGGGAAGCGGGAGGAGGCGGATGATTATAAGGACGAACGACCACCGAAGAAAAGAAAAAAAGCATTAAGTAAAAAACATAAATTAATTGATGCATTTATTTTTTGAATTTTAAAAGGCAATCAAAACAAATCGCCATATAGCGAAAAAGAAAAATTGAGATTGATTGAACGCTTTGAGCAACTGAAAAATGATAAATTGCTTAAACTCGGAATATCCAACCCAAATTACAAACAAATTGAGGCTGAAGCTGCAAAAGAAGTGGGTGTACACCGTTCAACACTGTTCAAATGGAAAGGGCGACTTGGCTTGTGCAGTAAGTGCAATTCAAACAACAAAAATTGCACACTCTTACTGTATTTTATTTACCGTATTTCCCTTTGATTTCTACCGGAGAAATTTTTATACCCTTTCCTCAAAGAAATTATTGGTTACTTAAAAGGGAGGAGGACTAATTTTTTACTTCTTTTCATTAAAGAAACCGAATGTGGAAGTAAAGTTAAATTTATTTATTACTTTCTATTTAAAAAAATAATCAAAAAAATGGGCTGCTAACTTTTTCAAAAAGAGTATAAACAACAAAATCTTTGAAAAATGGGGTCTATCTTCTACCTATGGGTCTAACTTTTAACTTTATCTTAATGGGGGAATTAGAAGAGAAGGGAGGGGTTTGTCATTCATCAACTGAAATTTAAAAATCAAATTTAGCGAAGCGAAAACAATGGCAAAATATAAAGAAATTTTAAGGGAGTAAAGACAAGGAAAGGAAAGAGATATTACGCGATAAAAAAAGAGAGAAAAAAGAGAGTACGGGGCAAAAAAGCCCAGTTTATCAATTTTGGATCCCTACCCTACCATAATCGTCGTATGCATTTTACTGAGCAATTTATTTGTTATTTTATAATTTGTTTTCTGATTAAACTTTCCATTAATTTTTGCATTTAGGAACTTATAAGAAATATACAATAAAAGAGAAACGTAAAATTGTCAAAAAGTTTATGAAAATGAGAGAAAATTACTTGTTGGCAGAATCAATCGGGTCACTTAAGAAAATTGATCAAAAAATTGCGAAAGAAATTGGAGTAAACGAACAAACAATATATAAATGGAAACAAATATTGGGATTATCAGGTTGAATTCTGCAGTAAAATTTAATAATAAAATATAATTTAAAAATGTGAATTATAAATAATTAATTTTAAAAATATTACTAAAAATTTGATTATGAATAAATATTAAAAATATTTAAATTATTCAAATTCATTTTTAGTTAATTATCAAATAGTTATCAAATTATCACTTTTTTAGAATCTCGCAAATTGTATACTGAGGAAGAAAGGTTAAAATTGGTACGAAAATATTTGAAAATAAAAAGCGAAAATCCGAACCAAAGAAACATTGATATTGCGAAGGAATTGGACATTGATGCGGCAACAATATATGAGTGGAAAAATAAGTATGGTCTTAAAGGTAGGTAAATATTGACAAATATTGATATTAAAAATAAAATTTAAAAAATGATAATAAGCTTAAAATTTTACAGATTTTTTGTTAGATTTTTTAAAATAAAATCAATAGAATAAAATTAACCGTAAATCCTATCACAAAATTGCATTTTCATGAAATACCTAACTCATTAAAATTTAGAAGTTAAAAAAATGTATTCGGTGGAAGAGAAATTTGTTATTTTGCATCGATTCGAAAAAATGAAATTAGCATACTACGCCAAGGGTTTGACTCCTGAATATGACAAAGTCTATGAAAAGATTTGCGACAAATTGGGTGTTCCCTTCCGAACAATTTATAATTGGAAGAAAAAATTCAGACAAACTCGTAAGTTAATTGTTTTGGGAAAAAAGGAAAATAAAAATAAAATAATTGGACAAACTTTTTTGAATTAAAAAATATATTCGGCCTGTATTCGGCCAAAAAAAACTAAAAACCCAATTCAAAATGTGGCGGACCCGACAATTGCGGGCCTAGTGCTATAACCCTATAACTGTTAGAAAAGTAAAATAAAGTTAGAAAATTACTAATTCTGTTCCAAAAATTAAAGATAGAAATTAGCAATAATGTAAAATTGGTCAAATTTGAAGAAAGTTCTGATTATTTTTACGAATTTATTGAATTTTTTCAGAATGCAAGTTCGTCTAAATTGAGAAATCAAATATAGCTAATAAATGTTTTTTAATTATTTTGCTATATTTTGGCAACAGGTCACTCACTATTTCTCGTTTTATTTCAACTGATGAGTTTGGTCGTTTTTGTCTATTAGTTCGCAATTGTTAGGTAGCCATTTAGGAGGAGGTTATAGCCATCCGCATTTTTCATAATTTATATCAATTTTGCCCATTCTTGTTAGTTCATTATTCATTCTAATTTTGTTGCTTTATTTTTCATCCCAAAATCAGTTTTGCTTCATATTTCGGAAGTTTGCAACTCGCAACTTTCATCCGATTAATCATTCTATTATTTGTTATATAACAAATAATATGTGTCTTTTTTCCTCTATCATTCATTTTTCTTTGAAACATAAAAATGTGAATTATATCATTTGTTTTTAAATTTTTTGAATTATTTTATTTTTAAAATTGCTATTTTGTCCCAATTCGCAACCATTGGTAGACAAACTCCGAACCCAAAGTACAGAAAATTTGTGCCACAGCACACCAACCCCCACCCCCACCCCAAAAAAAGATTTTATAAATAATATATTATTGATTTAAAAAAATTAATTGTGAGCTAAATTTAGGAGGGCGATGAGATTTCTACCAATGGTCCCATCATTTAAATTATTTTTTTATCAAATTTGATTTATTTAGTTGGAAAACGTTGTTATACTGCTGAAGAAAAATTGGAATTAATTGAAAATTTTCAAAAAATAAAAAACAAAAATCCCAATCTTAATAATGAAACAATCACGGAGCAATTGGGCATCCCAAGAGCGACCTTTTACAAATTTAAACGTAAACTTACAAAACATCGTAAGTCTTAAAAATTAATTTGAAAAATAAATATTCAATTTATTTTATTAATTAATTAAATTAACAATTCATATAAAATAAAAGGGGTTTTTATTGAAGAAATTGTCGAAACTAACGAACGACCAACTGTAGGCCAACTGTCAATTCGAAGCAGGTATTTGTTGTCATTAACTAGTTTATAAATTATAGGCGAGTATAGGATTGTTATTTAATTGAAAGTGTAATTGGTAAAATACTATTTTTTATTTTTTAAATAATTAATATAAATAACCCCTTTACCCATTTTCCCAATGGAATATGGTGAAATATTCCTACCTTTTATCCATATAGCTGTAATTCCGCGAATTTTTTAGACCGACACAAATTGACAAAAAGTGGTCTTGGAACATGGCCACTAAGAAAAGAAGCCGGACCAACAAACAAACATAAAACGGGCAGATGATAATTCAAATATGAACTTTGAGTGAAAAGAACTTTATAAATTTAGTTTTTGTCTTCATCAAATATTTTTAAATTAAAAATAAAATGCCTGAATATTTTTAATTGGTTATGCTATTTGGCTCAAAATTATGGTTATCAGAAATTTAAGGTATACTATTTTTTAATTATTATTTGTTGCCTTTTTTAAAATATTTCAACATTTTTTTATGCATTTTTGGCTCAAAAATTTATACAAAAATTTCACAATAACATAAAAATTAATAAATTTAAAATAAAAGTTTAAAAAATAACAAAATTAAAAGTGCTAATAATGTAGTGTAATGTTACAAAAAAATCAAAGCGTATTTGTTTAAAAAACACAAACTAACTCTGATCTTTGCATAAATAGGTACTTTTTGTTGTTTGTCTGCTATATTAATTTATTTTTTTAATTTAATCAACAAACAATTTAACAACAATATTGCGTCAAAATGTATCATCAAAAATGCCAATTCCAAAATCAATAAATAAATCAATAATCAATCGATAAATTCATTTGTTGCACCCGTCGCTTTTGCACACGTTGCACTCGCCCTGTGTTCCCCCAATTAATGTGCACGTCGTACGCTGCACGTCACAAAAGTTGCCAGCCGCACATTGCTTGGTGACCGTCGCAGTGCCCGCTGTGTTTCAAAGTGCCGAAATTGAAATTACTAATCCAATTTTCAAAATAACATTCAATTTTTAAATTATAATCCGATTTTTTGAACTATTTTTTAATCAGTTATTCAACTCTCAATTTTTTACCACATTTATGCAATGGCATTTTTACCTTTTCTTGCTTTTTGCCGCAATTTTACAAATTTTGGTAAATTGCGCAAAATTTAGGAAATTCGAGAACTGTTTTTTAAGAATGGAAATTGTTGGAATTGCACTTTTGAAACCCTTAAAAGACATATTAATTAAGAAAAAGTATTTAATAATAAAAATAATTCAACTTATGTTTAAAAAAAATACAAATTTTATTTGTTGAAAAATAAGACAAAATTTTAATTTTTAAAACAAACATTACTTACCAACTGCACAAGTGCTTTTACCGCAATTGTCGTTAAAAAATAACGGACAGTCAACCGCTAGTGCTTGTTCCCCCACACCATTCAAACATTTGACAGCGAAAATTGAAAAATAATAATAAATAAATTAAAAATAATTAAATTAAAATTGGCAAACCATTTGTTTGTTTGACAACGAAGAGGAGCAAAACAACGAGAAAAACAGCCAACTTATTATTATTATTCATCATCATGGATTAATTTGTAATAATCCAGTTTTTAACGAAAAAATCTCTCTAAAATTTACAAAATATTTAAATTTAACAAATAAAAAACGCAATTTTCTTTTATAAGAAATGTTTCCAATCTCTAAATAGTTAATTAAAAAACAATGAAAGGTATTACAAAACTAGCACATAATAAAATGATTATTTATTTTTGAGTTAGCCGCTAACTGCCCTAGTTGTAGATATTATTTTGGAACAATATAAAAATGAGAAAGCGAATAAAAATGGAAATAAAAATAATTGATTGTTGATAAACATAAACATGTAATTTTGAAATTTATTTCTTTGTAACAAGGAGGAAAATCAGAAACAGAAGGTTGATTAAAGAACATTTTATCCACTTATCTGTATTTATAGATGTTTGGAAAACGTGTATTTTACTACACATTTGTGCATCTAATTACCCTTTTACTGATTTAATCTTCAAAAATTAAAAACAAGGTCAGTGGAACTTTGAATGGAGAAATTATTGGATATTATATTTAATATAACATATGTAGCATATGTAACAAACATTAGATGCATTCATATCGACAAACACAATTGCATGTGCATTTTCGGGGGTGAACTGTCTTATGAGTCACTCGAATTGGCTCATAGCCATTGTTGCAAACATTGATGCCACAATGGCAGGTGCACGGTGGACAATTGTTGTCTGAATTGGTACTGTAGGTGGGTTGAAAATGGTAGGTACAGTAACCCTTCAGACATGGATACTCTATGGTAGAAGGGTAGAACCCTGCTAAAGGAAATTGACCGAGACCATTTGCCGAGATCGTGTTTAGGAAACCGAGACAGGACTCCAAAGAGGGGCTTGGTCCACTTTTGGTTAAATGTTAAACCTCGGTAACAGTTTAAAAAATGGGGTTTAGGCAAGAAGGTCTTTGATGGTGAAATCTCCCATCGATTGCTTTTTTACCAGCATTTTCCTATTCCAATTTTTTTAATCTGTTCTGTTCTCGTTCCATTCCAAAATGAAGAGTTTGAACAGTACGGAAACGGTAACAGATTAAAGTGGAATATGAAGTGCTAATGTTAATGTGCTATAACAGTCAATCTATTGCTGATACTGTATATAGAAATTAATAAAAACTGATAAAAAAAAGCTTGTTAAACAGTATGGTTAAACGATATCTTGCACAAATTGCTTCTTATGGTAGAAAAATTCTATTCTAGCAAAAAATCACACATCTGATTTTCAAATTCTCGTTAAGCACAAACTTTCACTGATGATTTTGATAGTTCATCGGTGGGAGCTATTTAAAGGGTCCGGCTTGGATTCCTTCTGTCCGCCTCCGCCCCGATAATATTTACTTCTTCTTATTACTGTACTGTTTTATTTACCTGCGTTGTTGTTGGCATTTTGTTTATTTTTGAATTGGCATATGTCCATCTTCCACACCAAATCCACAATTGCCCCCGCCGGATCGTACTGATGCCAGCAGTGAATACCTCTAAAAAATTAATATCAATCATAAACTGATGTACGAGACTAAAAACACAAGAGATTCAAGATCAAAATATAATAACTAAACAAAATAAAATAAAGCTTAAATATTTTTGAAAATAAATGCCTGTAGACGAAATCTTCACTGGTAATTGAGTGATCAAATGGCATTTTTGCCAAATTAAGACGCTCCGATGCACAACTGAGTTGGTCCAATTGTATGTGTGGCGATTCACAACAAATTGGATCCAATCTAAAAATGGAAAAATTAATTTGAAAAATAGTGAAACAAAAAAAAATGGATCAGATATTTATTTTTTATTTTAAAGAAAAATTCCCGACAAATTTTTTTCATGATTTGATCTATTTAATCTATTTTTATTAATAAACATATGTTGAATTAACACATTAAATATATACATAATTAATAAAATGATAAAATGATCTGCTCCTTTTTTATCATTTTCTTTTAATTTCAAATTTTGCAAAATTTAATTTAAATTTTTCCCCACAAAATGGCTTTTGTTGTGTTGTCCATTTCGTAGGCATTGAAGCCGCCCAACCACTGGTGTTCGGCACACCCTTCCGCCCATCCATTGCATTGCGGGGTGCTTTCCAATGCCGCGCATTTCACCTCCAAATATTATATTTATATTATATTAACAAAACAAAATTTGAATTTGGTAGTGATCAATTGAGGAATTCTAACGAAGAATAACAATAAAAACAAATTTTGAACAAATTTTAAAATTTGATTAAATTTCTTAACTTTTATTATCAAAATAATTTAGGTCAATTGGTTTACTTTTATCAAAAAAGAGGTTTACTTTTACCAAAACCCAAGAGTTTTTGATAAAAGTTACTAAGTTTTTGACAAAAAAATCTTTTGCGAATTCGAAAAAAAGATCTTCCTTTCTTTCTTTGCAAAGTAATTCAACTATAAAGTATCAGATCCGGTTAATCCTATATTTGTAGTTCAATTTACCCCAAAAAAACTTAAACACTAAATTAACCAGTCAAAACTAATTACTACTAACTAACTTAAACTTTCAAAAACTAATTTTTAAGTGTTTAAACTTATTTTTTAATTTTAAATATAAATAATTGAAATAAACATTGAGTTTTGTGATTTCCTGTTCGGCCAGAATTGGTTGACACTCGATGGCCAACGATCCCAGCGCGCCCCTCTGATGTATCGAATTCACTCGGCGAATGGATGTTAGCCGAAAGCCACGATTGCACACTGAATTATTGTATTGAAAGTTATATTCAATACATCACATCAGCAGATGTTATACATACTTACCAAGAGAAAAATCGGAGATGCACGAGGAAGCCAAAAAGCAAATGTAAGCAGCAAAAAGTTGCACAAGTGAACGTGTTGAGACTTTACTCGAAAATTTAGTTAGCATTTTAAAATTCTAATGGTGTTAAAAACATTATAGTTACAAATAGACAAAAGCTACTAAATTAAAAAAATATTTTTGTTAGAGTTGAAATAAAAAAATAAAATCACCTCAAAAGTAAACTCAAACCAATTATTGGTCAATTAAATTAAAATTATACTTTAATAAACATTCATTTATAGTCAAATTAAAATTATTTATTTGGTAATTTATTGGTATCAAAGTTGCACAGAGTTGAAAATGGATTAGTAGTTGATGAATAAGAGAATTTGGGAAAGGATGGTGATGATGATGATGATGATAACTGGATTTACGCTGTTTGTGCGGTGACGAGAGGGCATATGAATAATAATAATCCAATTCAATATTTATTATCCATCTTTTATCACTCTTTTAACATAAAGTATAATTAAGAAAATATGGTGAATCATCAGCAAATACTTAATTGATAAATCAGTTTTGGATAAATTATATTCAATAATTATTGTTCCATTCTCTGCATTTTGAACTTTCATTTTTTGTCCATCAATTCTTATTGCAAATAATATTTTCCATCTGTTTATGTGTTGAATAATTGTTTGGAAAAATGATATACTAATTTTATCAAATTGGAATTGATTAGTTTAATGTGATAAAATTGAAATTGTATTTTCCATTAATTAATTAATCTCATTTGTACATATTATGCAACTTCTTCGGTTGTTTTTGTTTCCTTTTTCGTTGAATTATTATTGCCAATTTGCTTGGTCCATGGCCTCGGCTTCACTTGAGCTGTACAATTGAACAGTGTCGTCCCTATCGAGACAATTGCCGCTGCAATTGTGTACACAATTGACCACTTTAAATTATTTGCAAATTTTTGTCCAAAATTCAGTGTTTTTGTTATTTTAGGCACCTCGTCAAGGGAATTGTTGGGTGTCAGCCAGCTGACCATGCTGGGAATGATACTGTAAAGGACACAACAAATAATAATTGGTATTTTCTGGAGCAATTTACTGTTTTATTGTTTATTATACAAAATAATTCGATCAATTTTAAAATTATATTTTTAATTTTTTTAATTTAATCGAATTATTTTTTGGTTCATTTTAATGTTTTAATTTTTAATATAAAAAATGAAAAATACAAACATACAGCCAAGAAATGCTAGTGAGTATAGCCACCCAAGCGTAAATGATGTGAGCAAATTGGCATGCTACCTTAAAAATACTTTTGTTTTTTAATAATTTATCTTTTAAAGGTACAAATTGGGTGCTTTTGAACACGCCGACAACGTTAAAGGCAATTGCTGCAGCTGCGCCGGTAAAGCAGACTTGTAACAGAACAACACTTGTGACGCCAAATTTGGGCAAAAAGCCGAGCAGCAAAAAACAGACACCCATAAAATACTGTAAAATTAAAATTTTAAAAATTTTATAACCCATAAAAGCAAACACAATTTACTTGAGAAATACTTGCAAACAATTGGACTTTGGCCTTTTCGGACATGCATTTCATTCGGTCGCTTAATGGGCCCGACAAAATTTTCAGAATGGCACAAATTAGGAATGGTAATGCGGTTGCTAGGCCTGTGTTTTCAGTGTGCATACCAAGGACCTGGTCAAATATTTAATTAAATTTAAAAAAAATCTATTTGATATTCTAATTTTTAAATAGTGGTCTTTGAATATTTTTTTTAATTTTGAAAATATTTGGAATTTTTAAATAATGCAAAATTCTTTTTTTTTAATTGTTTTTTGCCTTGTTAAAGTACACTGGTCCAAATTGCATCAACAATTGAATTCCAGTAGTGGAAGCGATGTAGGAGACGAATAGACCTAATTGATTAATCATGTTGAAATTTGAAATTTGAAGCATTGAATTGAGTTGATTTTGAACCTATTTATGTGCTCCGAGGCTATTAAAAATGAATTTTCAAGTTATTTGTGGGGAAAAAAGCTTACAGGCAATATTTAATTTTAAAGTTAATGTTTATTTTGATAAGTGAATAAAGAAACATTTTACTTTATCTTATTTTATGCAAGTTTAATTAATAACTTAAAAATTGAACAGACCCCACACAACAATGTCTGTCAAAATTGCTTTGTACGGCACTTTTTGTTGCTCTTGCCTTTGAATATGTTCTTTTCCATCTTCGATAATTGCCAATTCTTGCTCAGATACATTTCTGAAAGTATTTTTCCCTCCATAAAATATTCCAAATTTATAATTATTCAATTTTATATTTTTATTGGAACTCAACTTCAAAACTCATAATATTCCATTTTCCGATTTATATATATATATTTTATTTTTCACTTTTAATTCACCGTTGAGTTCGCGGCGAATCCGCGTAAAAAGCGAAGAAAATGGCAAAGAAAATTAGTGTTGTGGATCCGAGCAAATAATATACAGTGGGCCAACCCCACGAGGACGACTCACAAATTGCACCAGCCAATGGCATTGTTATCACTGGGCCAAACTGTTATTTTTTATTGAAATTTAAATTGAAAAATAAAGAAAATCAAATTTTTATTTTTCATAATTAAATTTTATTTTGTTCAAAATAAAATATATAAATAAATTCAAAAAGCGAAAATATAAATATCCAATGATTAATTAACAATGAAAGAAAAAAATAGACATTATTCTAACAAAACACTTAATTTGTGGATTAAATTTGGTAATGATTTTTTGGCTCAAAATGGGATTTTTTGGCTTCAACTGAGAAAAAAAGAATTGGCTTTCTGTTTTTAAGCAAAGATATTTTCATTTTTTAAATTTGAAAGCAAATCAGTTTATTACAAAAAAAGGTTTAAATTTAATTTTATTATCTTTTTTTCTTTTTTTACTTGGTTATTGCACGATAACATTGAAAGAAATATGCCGTAGTTGCTCAATGGGCTCCAGGCAGCTGTAATTGCTCCTGAAATTGTGATCAAATTTGACGATATTATCCAATCCGATTTTGGGACCTGTGGCCACCCAAACTGCCGCAACTGCTGTCCCCTAAAATGCTTTAGATATTCAAAGACATTTAAACAACCACAATAACCTGCAATATTCGCATTCCCAAAACAGCATAAAATCCAACGTATTTGACACAAATGGGAATAAAAAGCGTTGAAAAGGCACTGACCAGTCCATATATTGTCATTGTGTATCTAAATTAGGTAGAGGGATCAAAAATCATCAAAATATTAAAAAATTATTTTCTCTTTTTATGATTTAAAATTAAAAAAAGATTATTTGAATAAAAATTAGGGACAACCTTTAGATTATTCAATTTTTTTTTTGTTTTTTAACTTTTAATCACTCCAGCCCCTTTCTGGGGGTTATGTATGAGTTTGATTTAATCGTAAATTTTGGCACCGAAATCCGATGCGCGAGATGGCCGGAGTGATTGGGGGTGTTCCCAACAGTTGTCCGACCGCGTAGGCCGAGAACAGCCATCCCTGCTCGGTTGGCGTGTAAAGTGCGGTTGATGACGACGACGACGATGCAGATTCCGAAGCACGGCGTCTGATACGTCGACCAGAAATTGTGATGGGAAATGCCGGTACAATGTCAGAAGTCTGATTTTTTGAAGTCGAATTTCGACTGATTTTCAAAGGATATTTTGGAGTCCGATTTTTGTCGATTTTATTGTTAATATTATTTCTTGACACGATGACCACATCTTTGGTCATACAAATAACGGTGAAATTCAGCGCCACCATGTTGCTCAGAATCAGTGTCAAGCACACCACACTCAGTCCGAGGATCATAAAACGTGTGTTGCCAAAGCAAAAACGCATTTTGGACAAAAATGTGGAAGATGACATTGCAAAAATTGGTGAAAAATTAATATGTTTATAATTTTTGTAATCCTTAAAAGATTATATCACATTTTTAATAATTAATTATTTCATCTGTTGCTATAATTTATTTTAAATATTTTTTAAATACATTTTATGGGTTAACATGTTTTTGAATGTCTTCTCAAACTTATATTTTTAATCAAAAATGCAAAAAAATTAAAAAATCCCAAAAATTCCATTTTTAGCCGAAAATGCTCAAAAATGTGGTTTTAAATTTTAAACCATTTTTACTGGGTTTTAACCCTTTTTAAGCACATTTTAAGACATTTTTGAGGCAAAAATTTGAATTTTTTAAATTTGTAAAGAAGTTCAAAAAGTGGTTTAAAATTAAAACCATTTTTTAGTGGGTTTAAACTATTTTTGAGAACATTTTTTTAAATGGAGTTTCTGACCCTTTACAAAAATTTTGATTTTGCCCCCCCCCCCCCGCGTTAATGCGTTAGTACCGGAAATCTATTTTGAAATAAAAATAAACAAATTAGTAAATTTTGTCCAATTTTTGATAAAATTTAAATTCACAAAAATTGTTGCAATTTTTAATTTAAAAATTTGAAAATTAAATTAAAAATCCAGTAGTATTCCATTATTTTGTATAAAAAACGAATAAAATATGAACGATGCACTTAATTCTTTGGCATTTAATGGAATTTGCTCAGTACAAATACTTTTAAGGTGTTCTACCAAATAAAGTACACTTATTGTGGAGAATGAATGGACTTTAAAGCAAACAATGAACAAAAACTCCCTTTTATTAAAAACCTAAAATATTTGTTTACGGAAAATAAAAGTGAATTTTAGGCGCGTGAACACTGAACACCACCGAATACACAAGAAACACGAAACAATTGTAAGGTAATGAAGAAGAAGAACATAATATTTAGGCTCAAAGATTATTTTTATTAACTTTTTAAAAATAATAAATTTTAATTGAAAATGCTTTTAAATTGAGCCTAAATATTTTAAATTTTAAAAAATTGAAAATGATTTTCAAAAAATTATACAAAGCATAGTTTGGCTAGCAATTTATTCTATTTATAACTAATGATAAAAACAATTTGTCTACTTTAAAAAATCTGTTTTTTTGGTTAGAATTTTTATATGATTATTATAGATCGTTGAGAAGTTTCATCCGCTTTTTCTTTATTTTCTTAGGCTTTCTATCGCTTCTTTTCCTTTTATACGAATTCCATTTCCACAATTTGTTCTCGTCGTCCGCAAATTTGGATCTGCTCAAAAAACATAAAATTATATAAAATTATATTTGTATTTATATAAATTTTATTTTAATGATATATTATAAATGTCTGATCATTGATCAATAAGCACCCACCTTTTTTGAATTGGAGTAACATTTAACAGTGCCTCATTGGATGCTTCAAACGAGTTGCTAATAGAAAGTGTTTTTGGAAGACTTCCTCAAAATTAAATTTGCAAGAATTATAAAAAATATTAAAAATTGAAAAATTTAAATAAATAAATAAAAATCTTTAAATGTCTGTCTGATCGATAAGCTTTATGACTAAATAAATTTAGAAAATTTAGAAAATAAAAAGCAGCAACTCTTTTGCTTTTTCTGCTATTAATTCATAAATTTTGCCTCTTTTTCAAAATGGTCGAAAAAACTATTTTTATTTAATTACCGTATTTCCTCTAATTTAGTCCCCGGGACAGAATTTTTCAATACTCCCGAAGGGGGAGGAAGAATATGAGGGGGACACAATTAGTAGGGGGAGGGCAGAATTTTTCAGTGGAAAATTTTTAGAGGATGGTGCCTTTTTTAAGTAGAAAATTTATATTTTTACACAAAATCTTGACATTACATTTTTCAATATATTTTAGATCATTAAAAAAAATATTGAAATTTTCAAGAAATTTGAACATTTTTTGTCCCATACAGCCAGTTCTTCCCGCCCCTAAAAGGAAAATAAAAATTATTCTAGCAAAAAGACACATTTAGAGGTGGACAGAATTTTTCAACATAATACAAAATTAGAATCACTATTCGATAAATATTTTATAGTCATTAATTGATCTAATGTTGATAAAATATTATTATTGATCAAATAGGTATTTGATATTTTATGGTCTTTATTTGATCTAATCTGGTTAGTGTTCGAAGTCTAATTTTTTTATTTGGTTTTACCTATTTTTCCAAATTGCTTTTTCCACGCCAATATGCTGGTTGGTCTAATGTCCAAAATGTCGGCAATATTCGGGTCACTAAGTTCGGGGTGTCTTCTCTTTATTTTGTAATATTTGCGCACTATTTCGCACTTTTCTTCATCTGCGTAAAAGTGTTTCACTAAATAAAAACAACCAAATTAACGTTTACTCAATGAAAATGAAATGATATTCAACAATTGTTTTTACATTTTAACTTTAATTGGACTGGAGGAGAGCAAACCCGGAAAAATCCCCGAAAGCCCATCATCTATCTATTATCTATATATCCGATTCACGGCTCTTTAACCGAGAATTCAAGAAGGAATGAATTACACCCCTAATAAAACAAACTTTTCAAAAAATAAGAAATTTTTGAAAATTTTTATCAAAAAGGAAATTTAATATTTTTGTGAAGATATTGATGGAAGGAACTTGTTATGCAAGAAAAATAATAATAATATTTATCAAAATTGTACTTTATTATATTTTTTAATTTTATGCAAAGTATCCATTCCTGGCCCCAAAGCCGGTTGCTGATTTATACCAAATCCCCAAATCTCTGAATCAATCTACCAATCTTTTTATCCCTCCTTTTCATCCCATGTAATAACTCCCCACTTTAACTTTAAACCGGCGCCACACTTTTCCATTTTTTGATAATTTTCCCCTCTTTTCCTTTTTTTATCTTTTTTTTATCAATTAAAATACAAATGGACTTGCTTGTTAAGCCAAAATTCTTCTTCCAAGTATAAATTGTTCTAGAGGGCACTTCCAGTTTTCTTGCAATTTTTTCTTCAATTTCGCGCCTTGAATAATGAGGAAATTTTATTGAACAAATTTTTTTGAATTTGTCGAATTTATCAACAATTGCAAACTTTTCTTGCTCAGAATAGACCCTTTTCTTAATTTCTAAAAATAATAATTGTTATTAATTTTAATATTTTAAATTAAAGTAAAGCAATTATTAAACTGACTTTCAAAGCCCATCTTCGTTTTCCATCTGCTTAGGCTCGACTGTTCAATGTTCAATAATTTCGCTATGCGCAAGTCCGAAAGTGTTGGGTCTTCATTTTTGATTTTTTTGTATTCTTCGAGCAATTTTATTCTGTCTTCTTTGCTAAAAGTTCGCTGTGTTTGTTCTAAATTAAAAAGTTATAAACAAAAAATTTACTTTAATCAAATATATAATTTTGAACTAATTGTTGTTATATTTATAATAATCCTTGAAAAGATTTATATTATTAGGTATATAATCGGTTAATAATTGTTGGCTATTTTAGGCCAATTTAAATTAACATTATTTTATGCCATTGTTTTTGTGTTTTAAACAAAATTTGATATAATTATTGCACTATGTTTTGTAATTTATAAAATAACAAAGAAGAAGAATTAAAATAATAAACTAAAAGATTGTACACTAATAAGGCTTCAATTAATTTATGGAAATAAAAAATCAAAGCTAATTAAAATATTTTTTAAAAATACACTTATTAAGTAAAGTTGGAGCCGACAGGTTACGGTTCGGTTAACCGAAAACCGGGTTTTTAGGGCCAAAAACCGAAACCAAAAACCGGAGTGGGCAAAACCGACCTAACCGAAAACCGGGGTTACCGGTAAGGCATCAATTATTTATTTCAAATGACTTACCCGATAAGCCCAACCTCGACTTCCAACTGTAAATTAATTTTCTGCGTATTCCCAATTTCCCGGCAATTTCTTCGTCAATTTCGCTTTGCGATTTTTTGCCTTTATTATTAGACAAATATTCTTCTTTCATCCTCAAAAATTGTCGAACAATTTTCATTCGCTCTTTTCTGGGATAGTCACACACTTCTAAAGATAAATAATATTAGAATAATTAATAATATTAGATTGATATTTTTACTTTGATTATGCAAAAATATTGTCATTTTGCAACAACAAACAAAAAACTACCGTATTTCGTATTTCCTCTAAAAGGTTCCCGGGGAAAAATATTGTTCAACAGCCTTTCGAGAGGAATAATTAAATAATTAACTGTTTTATTTGAAACTGTTAATTTTTCATTAGATAAATTAAATTTTAATTATTTTTTAATTAATTAATTATTTGAATTCAATGTACTGGTCATTCCCAATGTCTTCTTCCATTCGTACAGTTTGTTTCGGCTGTGTCCCTCTCCCAATTCCTTTGCCAATTCGTGTTCAAATTGGCACATTTCTTTGTTTGTTGGTTTTTCTTTGCTTCGATAGTCCGCTTTCATCTGACTAAATTTATTGACCATTTCGCGTTTATAATTTTCAGAAAATTTATCTTCTCTATCGTTATTCTCTAAAAATAATGATTTGAAAGGTTGTGTTTATTGAAAATAAAAATTACATGTATTATTAATACATTTATATTACATTACATACTTCCTACTATAACTCCCTTCCCTTTTGCTTTTCTTTTGGTACTTTTCGATTGTTTCTTCTTTTGTCCATTTTGCTCCTTTTCAGTGGATTCGCCTGCGTTTTCCCCCGATGATTCATCCAAATTGTGAATTTGTATCACTTCTGAATTACTTACTGTAGTTACCGTATTTTCTCAAAAAGCATCCTCATTGATGGTTTTAAAAAGATTCTTTTCCGCTATCTTCTACAATAACTATACCCCCTTTTAATACCAATAGTATCACCCCAATGAGTTTTTAAATATGTTTTTATTTGCTATTTTTATGTAAAAGATACAAAAAAAGTAAAATTTCAACAAAAATGTGAATTTACTAAATGAATAAATAAATAATTATTGAAATAAAAATAGCTAAATAAAATTAGAAAAATAGTCCTTAATCCTCCCCTACACAATAGTATCCCTTACAGCATTGGGAAAAATTCCGAATCCGACCCTGAAGTTTGAGTCGAAATTTTTAGGGAGGTCGGAGCAGAGTCAGATGTCAAAACTTTTAAGACTTTGTTTCCGCATTTTTGCCAAATAATGGTCAAATAAAGTCCAGAGTCAACCGGAGTCAAAAATTTCGAAAAATTCCCATTTCCCAACAGTGTCACTGAAAAGTGGCTCTTCTATGGAGTTGCCATTGTTGGATGACCATGAGAAGTTGGATATATGGTGTTCGTGTATTCGATCAATCGCGATTTTGTTTAATATTCGATCCAATACCCAAATTCAAACCCGATATTATTGGGATATTCAATCTCATTTATCCATATCCTACAATAATTTGATCACCCGCATCACCTTCAACGTCAAAATCATTCCAAAATTCGTCCAAAACTTTGTCAATGTCTTGATCAAACATATTCTTGTCCATGTCACCAATTTCCAGGCTATGCTTCCCGTCATACTGACACCAATAATCCGGTAGTTGGTCGACATACTAATTTTTTGGTATTTTGTCGAATTATTTTTTAGTCAATCTTTTCTATTTTTATTATTTTTCATCGTTCAAGTGGCTATTGGAAAGAGTGTGTCAGAATTACAATAGTTTTTGATTTGTTTGTTACTATAATTAATCGCTGTTTTAAATTGATGCTTAATTATTACTTCATAAAATAATGATTGCTTATTAATGGATTATCCAAATAATTTATTGATAATGTCAATGATTTTGGCAACTGAACCTCCGCTGCTGTTCCTCCATCCTCTTCAGCAGATTGCCCATTTTGCAATATTATCTGATTGTACGGATGGTCAGCTTCGATACCAGTGTGCCAATATTCTTCGTCAACAATTTCATTTTCATTGATTGCTTTAAAAAGTACAAATTAATTATTTTAATAAAACTCAACTGCCCCAGCCCATAAACTTGTTTATTATTATTATTATTATTGTTATTATCAACACAAAAACCTGAGATTGAAAAAAAACCTGAGATTCCTGCTGCACTAATGGACAAACAGTGAAAAAAACCACAAATTATCAATATTATCAATAACATATAAACAATTTGATTCTGTAAATTCTAAGAGTGTATGGATGGCAATTTTTCAATTTTAATTTTTTCAATTTTTTCAATTTTTGGATTTTTGTATGGGCCGGGTGAGATAAAATGAAAAATATATCTATTTTTTGTCAAAATTTGAAAAGAATAAAATAATACATATAAAGTAACAAAGTAAAAATGGAAAAAAAATGAGAATGAATGGATTTTATATTGATGCTAATAATTCAATGTATATGTTAATATGATGTTAAATATATATCATGTACAAAATACATATAATATCAAAACACAAATATATCCTGCTAATATTGAACTATTCAATTATTATATCTTATAATATTATATGTTATAATAATTTAAAAAATATTTTATTAGATTTAGATTGATGAGAAATAGTTCAGCTCTTCTATTTTCCTCATTTTTATCGAAGTGCAACAATGCAAAATTTTACAAATTGTCACAAAAAATATGATAAAAACCCAATATCATTTATTAAATTTCTATGACAACTTTTACATGAGAAAACACAAAAAAACGTAATATATTATTCGTATATTTTCTGAATATATTATTTGTATATTTTCTGAATATATTATTTGTATATTTTCTGAATATATTATTTGTATATTTTCTTTTTGGATTTTTTGGACTGTTTAATGAATTTTCATTTTAATCGATTATTATTACTAGTCAATATTATTATTTAGTGATTTTTTAATAAATTCTAACGTCCGGTAAACTAGACTTTTGCACACAATAATTTTCGTTTTTTTTATTTATACATTTTATTTATTTTTTTATAATGTTAAAATAATTTTAATTCTTCTTTCGACTTCTTTGTGTCAAGATTTTAAAACCACAGTGTATTTTCCATACCTGGCCTTAAAAAGTCATGAATGAATGATAAATTATATGGAAAATTAAATATTTAAATTTTCCTTTTTTAAGTGGTCTTTCAAAATATTTGGTTTTTAAATTTGCAAATTCTATAGGAAGTTTTGGAAGGCATATAAGTTTTGGAGGGAATCAGCCAGCAAAGCCACGCCACTTCTGACAATTCCAATCAACAGAATATCATGTGAAAATCATAATATGTATATTAATTGAAAAATCATTTTCGGAAGGCATAAAGCAAAGCCCTTTATAATATGAACTAACCAACCCCATTTGCAATGCATTTGTATGCGTATTGATTTCATCGCATTTGATTAAATGTTTTATTATTGATTTTGGTGGTAAAAAGCCTAAAAAATAAAATTATTATTTATTATATCTTTATGGTTTGTTTTACTTTAATATAATAAAAGCATTTAACATTTTAATTCTTTTTTTTGTTAATTTTTTCCGGAAGAGTTTTTGGAATTGATGAGTCATAAAATCAGAAGAAAATCGAGATGGACGTGGTACCGTATTTGAGACGGGGTGATACGATGTTTGAGGTTGGATTTGCAGTGGAGTGAATTGGCGTATTTTCCAAGTTAATAAGTTAAATAAACTGACTTTTAAGGCCCAACTTTGATTTCCACTTGCTCAAACTTGACTATGTCTTTGTCATTAATCTACGGATTTGCATTTTTAACGCTTTGTATTTTCTCATAAATTTCACTTTTTTCTCGTCAGTAAAGCATTTGGTCGATTTTTGTTCTAAAATATTTCATAAGTTTTTGTCATTTTTTCGAAAAATTAAAGATAACAATTTTTAAATATTTTTTATTGTAAATAAAAATAATAATTTGTTATAATTTTAGGCCAAAAAACTGGGTTTTTGGCCAAAAATTGGATTTTTTAATCAAAAATGTGCGATTTTCTTTGGAAATTTGACAATTTTTACAAAAATTTTCATCGAAACACTGAAAATTGGTTTAATTTTATCATTTTTATATGACACATTTTTTTTTAAAAATATAGAACAAAAGCTCTATTGGAGGGGGTTTAAATGGAGGGGAGTTTATTAGAGGAAATACGGTAATAACCTCAGCAAAATATGGTTTTCAATTCCATAAAATTCCAGCTCCAAGGCAATAGAAAAAATTTGAGGAAAAATTTAAAAGAAAAATATCAAAATTAAAAAATGGTAGCCACGAAGTCCGGGAGCTGAAATTCTTGTAACATAATATTGAAATTTTTGCCCAAAAACGGTCAAAATTTTCTCTATATATTGTAAAATTTTTGGAAAAATGATTAAATTAAAATTTAGAAATCTAAATTTTTTGTGATTTATTCCTATCAAGTTCCGATTCCGCTTCCGTATCTACCTTAGTAAAAAATTGAAAGGCCGGAGCCAAAAAACCGCTTTATCCAACATTGATTTTAAAAGCAAAAACCTGTTTCTTATAGGTGTTGTTGAATATGAGTAATTTGTTGAGATCAATACAGATTATACAGTATACCTTTACAAAATCAAAAATGATATGTTTGTGAATGATTTTTGATGGTTTTTTGATTGGTATGAATTTTTAAAAATTTAGTCCGATTTTGCGATAATTTTCCTTTACTTTAAAAATAATTACATTTTCCTACATTTTATTCCTTTGGTTTCACCGAAATATTTTGGAAAAATTTCCCAAGAGTATAACACGAAATATAAATTAAAAATATTTTTTATATTATTATTTTTCAAATTTAATTTACCAATTAGGGATAAGCCCGGCTTTATCAATAGGAAGCAAATCATTAGGATAGGAAAGAAAGCCCTTGTCGGGAAGCGAGGAAAAATTTGGCAAAAATATTTTGGCGAATTTTTTTTTGAAAATAATAAAAACTACATAAAATAATAAAAACTACGGTCCACCGGAATCGTTACCGAAAACTGAATATTTTGGACAACTTTACCAAAACCTCTCTTTTCTACCTTCTCTTCTCTGTTTCTTTTCTTTTCTCTCTTTTTCAAAACCTCTTTTTTTGACCTAATGTCGAAAAAAGGGAAAACCGATAACCGGTTATCAGCTGTTTAGTGTTTAAAAATACACAAAAAATGGCAGAGAAAATTTGAAAACCAGAACCGTTTAACCCGGGTATAACAATATCGGGGAAATTGTTAAGTGTTTATCGGGGAATGGTTTTTAAAAAGGGTTGGAGCTCTTTAATCTTTTTTCTTATTATCAGTAGCAACAAAAATTCATAGACATTTTTAAAATGAAAAAAAAGAAACAAATAAGGGTAATTTTACAGCCAAGTCAAAAAGAAATTTTATATTTGAGCCTAAGAAAACTTCGGATCAAATTGTGCAAAAATATTTTCCGTTTGTTCATCTGCGTTATTTGGCTCTCTGCCATCATCCTTCTCCACCCTCCAGCTTCTCTCCGCTCTCCAACCCCCCTACACAACCCCTACACAAGCCCCCTATACAATTCGCAAAGGTAGTTCTTTGTTCAAAATTGTTTTCGTTGTGTTAACCAACAATATCCATTTCGGAATAAATGTTAAAAGTGACTTTTAGATGCAACTGACAAAAATTCTTTTGTTCAAAATTGTTTTTCTGTTATTTACCATTTGGAAACAGATGTTAGGTACATTTGGACACAAAATTTCATTTAACTGTTTGTTGATAAACA